>QEPC01005117.1:7029878-7043679 GCA_003113815.1 Sphenodon punctatus
CTCCTCCAGCAAGTTGTTCCAATGCTGGACCAGCTCATCCACAGAGTGGCCGTCCACGTCCAGGGTTAACTCCCTCAGGACCTCCTGGAACCGCTGGGGTTCCATCAGCCTCCGAGGGCGGACCATCCTAAGTGGTCCCTTCCCCTTCTGGAGGGGGTGCACTATGTTTATTTCAGTAAGGTCTTAATGTTAACTTTGTCTTTCTACTTAAGATTTAATTATTTGAAAAGTAAAGTTCCTGGGTTATGATTATGGAATTTTGTGATGATTACTTTAGTCTCCAAGCAGGATTAGCTTCAATCCTACTCCTCAAGGGAATTGTATAGGTTTAGAAGTCCCTTCCCTAGGCTAGGAAAATAGCTAAGGCTATTACTCAATGGACAAACTGAAAAAATGTTTGAGATTAAAGTACATTTTACCTTCTTTGTCCTGATTAAAAATTGATTATTCTCTTTCTTCTAGACACACTAGGCTACTTAGGTTTATTGGGGAAGTGGATTTTTCACAGGAGAAAACAATGGAATCCTCTGGTTCGGAAACTTCCTGCATTCCTTAACAGAACTGACACAATAGTGCCGAACTTCTCAGAAGTAGTTTCAGAGAGAATAATACCTGAAAAGTTCACGCTGCAAGTAGTAAAGTTCTGGCCTTACTTAGATTTCTGGACACACAAGCAAGTGTGACTTATCTTATGGACACACATGTGGGTAAGGACATAACAGATAAGATGGCCCCATTAAGGAAGTGATAAGGTATGTCAGAGACAGGGTTAGTGGAAGATTTAGTGAGCTTATGTCTTTGCAAGTGCAGCTGAGCTAAGGTCTGCTCCTGCTGAATGTATACATACATACATATACAGTTTGTGCGTGCCCCAGACCAGCTTACTATTTAAAAACAGATTTTTAAAAAATAAATTAAAAAGTGATTGGCTCCAAGCCAAGGAGCACTAGGAGAAGGAGGTGAGGTTTTTGGTGTCTTCTGGAGGCAGTGTAAGACCTTTCTGTTTGTAAAGGCATTTGGAGAATGGAGATAGGAGATGAGGGGCTTTGGGGGCAGGGTTGTGAGGGGGGTTTGGATGTGGGAAATGGCGAATTGGTACTGGGTGGGTTCTGCAGGGAGTTGTGGGAGGGTTGGAATTTTGGTGGGTTGTTTTTGTATTTTAACTGTTTTTATCATTTGTTTTATATGTTTTTATATATGTTGTTAGCTGCCCCGAGTCTTTTTTAGGGAGGGCCAGGATAAAAATTTGAATAAAATAAAATTATACAACAGCAGCGAGCTATTGTTAGCAAGGTAGATGCTGTTCGAGACACAGTAGTTACATTTGGGTAGATTTTGTCTTACAGACATGGCCCTCAGTAAGTGGCAACCTTTAGTTGAAATACCACAAAGTAGAAACTGTCGCTTATCTTTTCCATCCCTGTACTGTGGGGATGGTAAATTTACAACTGGACCCTTTTTGTAAGGGCATAGTAGTAACAATTATCGCTATATCCACAACTGAATTTCAGTTTATCAGAACACGGCTGTTTATTTCAGGCATTCCAGATATGAATTAGAAAGCAAAATGCTACTACACCTTTTACAGAGAAAGGTTAATAAACTAATGTATCAATGTTATCTGCAAAATTTCCTTCCTGAGGAGAAAGAGGTGTCTTTCCACTGCTTGTTCTACTCCTGTCAGTAGATAGAAATGCAAAGTTAAACAACAGTACCTCCTTTAATTTCACAGTCTGTGATTCCTTCATCAAACTTTTAAAGATCAATTATGTCCTATCAATGTTAGATCCAGGCTGAACTAAGTGATTTATGCATAAATAGCATCATACACTGAGCTTCTGTAGATTGAGTAACTTATCTATATTAAATGTGAACTCAAAAGGAATTGTTATTTTTGGCACAATTTTAAGCCTCAGCCTCTGTGCTATTTTCTTTCGGATACCCAACATTTTCTGTTTTAAAGATGGCCTATTATGTACGGCAGTCATAGGGCTTTGTGTGACTCTCAAAAAGGGGATGTGGTTGAAGTAAAATATAAATCTCTTAATTACAGAGTCATTGTTATCCGAGGGCGCTCCGTGGTGAAAAGTGTAAAAGGAAAAATAGCTGAAATAGAATTTTTCTAAGCTACGATTAGCTTTTGTGGACACTGTTTGGTTTTGTAAGGCAGAAAATTTATTTAATTTCTCTTTCACAGGAACAGAACACAGGGGTTTGCTCTTTGCCAAGCTCGATTCTGCTGCAAAGAACAAAGCAGGGCTCCACAATGTGTGCAAGCCTCCGGGACTACCGCTTCAGCACCAGATCTTAGGGTGGCCCCAGTCCTCAGATCTTTGCGTTTTCTTTTTTAACTGGAGAGGGAGGGGTGCTTCACCCCCTTTCCAAATGGTTAAAATAATAATTTGGCTATAATTTTGGCCATATTCTACACTAGGAGTGGGGAACCTTTTGCCCCCCAAGGGCCACACAGAATGAATTAATTTTATTTATTCATTCAAATTTGTACACCACCCTTCCCACAAGGGCTCAAGGTGGCTAACAACAATAATACAATAAAAATTCATACAACAAAACACTCGCTCCCCTCCAAATTCCCACCCTCCCCACAATCCTACCCAAAAACCCAACCAACCCTTATCCCTGCCTGCCAAATGCTCTTCCAAATAAAAAATCGTTTTAATTGCCTCTGGAATATGCTCAGGCTCGGACTCAAGTGATCTTTCTGGGGAAGGGAGTTTCACAAAATGGAGGCAGCAACCGAGAATACCCTTCTGCACGCCCCCGTCCTACGGACAAGGGTAACAGATGGAGCCTGCAAGAGGGCACCCCTGGCCGACTGTAGGGGCTGCAATGGAACACAGTAGGACAGGTGGTCTCTCAGAAATATGGGACCCAGACCATGTATAGCTTTAAAGGTCAAAACCAGCACCTTGAATTGTGCCTGGAACGCTATAGGCAGCAAGTGCAGACTTCAGAGCACAGGTGTAATGTACACCCAGCAAGTTGTCCCCAAAAGGAGCTGAGCCACCGCATTCTGCACTAGCTGCGGTCTCCAAACAGTCATAAAGGACTACCCTACGTAGAGCGCATTGCAGTAATTTACCCTCGAGATGATGAAAGCATGGATGACAGCAGCTAGATTTGAGTCAGAAAGAAAAGGCCGCAGCCTTCTCACCAAATGGAGGTGGTGAAAATTGCTCCTAGCCACTACCCCAACCTGATAATCCAGGCGCAGCAAAGGTTCCAGAAGCACACCATGGCTACGACTTCATCGACCAGAGGGAGCAGGTCTGCATCTGTTCCGGCACAGCCCTGCAACATGTATTTTTCAAAAGTGTCCTCTTTTAAAGGGGAGGTATGGTAACCCTACTCACCAATGCAAGTATGTAAATGTATATACATTTGATGTATATGATTTGATTATTCCAGCAAGGTGCCCGTATTTGCTTGTTACAATTCTTTTTGTCACTGCTTTCATTCAATTGTGGTGACTTCGCATGATGACAATAGGCTAACCAGACACAGATAGGTCTTCTTGAAGGCACATATGAATTTAATGTCAAGGATGAACATCTGTTTGCTTTTTTACTGTATTTCTAAGTTCATATTTTTGTGTCAGTTAATAATGAAAAATATGAAAAAACAGAAGTTTAAACAAATACTTCTTAAACAAATGAATGAAGTCTGGTTGTCTTACATTGAGTATTTTCCTTCTTAAGCAAAGAGATTTCTCAACTACAAAAGAGAGAATGTGATTGACACGGTGGTCCCAAATATGAAAGATGGAGACAAAGTAATTCAAATGAAATCTTTTATAGGACCAACAGAAGTTGGTCCCCTAAAAGGTATCATTTGAAGTACTTTTAACATTGGCCCTTTTCACCACGTGTGTGGGTGGGGGGGCGCCCGTGTGAACACCACAGCAGGTGTGAGGGGGATGGGTGGGTGCCCATGGGTATACCGTAGGTGGGGGTACGTGCACACTCCCGTGCTCCACCCATCACCCACACACAGAGCAATGGGCGCCAGTGTCTGATGCTCCGTGGGTGGAGGTGGGTGTGCACCTATGGGAACAGCCACACACCCAGCTCCACCCACCACTGGTGCCCACCCATTCGCCCACCCACCGCAGCCCATGTGAAAAGAGCCTTTGTCTCCATCTCAACTACAGAAAGGAGTCATATCTCCCCTTCAGTTACACCTATTCTTGCAAAACTTTGAGTCCCTCCTTATCTTAGGGCTTTCTGCCTCTCTTCCAAATTTGGTTGTAATCAAATTTTATATTTAAAGGGGGACAACACTCAATGTAAGTCAATTGGATTTTTCAGCAACAAAATTGGCCATATCTCCCTTCTACAAGTATCTACTGGTAAAAAAAAAATTAAGCGAGGCATCAACTTATCTTTGAAGGGGGGGAGAGAGAGAATTTGTGATCACATAAACCTTCTTTCCATAGGAAACCAGACTAAAAACAATTGTAGTAAGCTGCCCTGAGTTGTAAACTGTTCTGAATCTATGGAAAAGGGCAGGGAAAAAATGTGAAAAATAAATAAATATAAATAGAGAGAGTGTTCCATTTTAAGCACTTAATGGGTGGGTCAGATAGCTATAAATATAAATAGAGAGTGTGTTCCATTTTAAGCACTTAATGGGTGGGTCAGATAGCTATAATCAAAGTGGATAGAGCAGTAAACCACATACTCATGAGCAGTTCTATAGAAAGGCAGTGGGACTACTCATAAATGAGTGGTCTCCAAATACTATTGTTAGTCCAAACTCAAACTAAACATCTGACCAGGGACGGGGGGGCAAACACCATAAGTGATGAAGGGAAATTGTGTTAAAGCAAAGAGGGATCAGAGGAATAGCTAGTCAGCCAATGTTTAGCATTGCACAGCATCTCCATCCCACAATCCTTGTCGTACTCCTAGAACTACTGTCATCCAGTAGAGTATATGAGTCAAAGTAGATCTCTAAAATCCTCCTGTAGAGAGAATCCGATTACTGGGAATGGACTGTTGGAGCACACAGCAGCAATAATAAGCTTACTGTACATCTACACCTATTATCTACAACCACAAGGAGAAGCAGCAACAGCAGCACAGTTATGCTCAATAAAGCCACGCTGGAAAGGAGATAGGGTGGATTATGCAACTAGCTTTTGAATGAGGCTGAGAAAGAGAGTTAGAGAAGTCAATGAATATTTCTCCATTTGCACCTACAATGTTGTCGTTTGTATTATGATAACCCCAATCAGGACTCCATAGAACTAGTCAGTCACTGTAACAGCCTTACGATGCTTACCAATGCCATAAAGAGCTTACTGCCCAAGGCACGCACACATATTCATGCTTAACTTAAACCACGCAAGCACTCTCATTGGCCCCAATGGGGATACCCATATGTTTACAGTCAAGCAATGTACATGTCAGTATTTTCAGGATCGTGACCTAATTTTAAGATACAACCATCAATGGTGGCAACACTACAAGCAAAGAAGATTAGAGTGACAGGATCTAAAGACCACAGGTGACTTCCTGTCCGCTGAAGTAATTGCCATAAACTTCCCCTGACCTTAGTTAGAGGTGTCAGAATTTCACCCAACACATTTGCATGAATATTCACAGCATGCGGGCCCATCACTGTTTTAAAGTTGGTGGGATTTATAGAAGCTATGAGAGCTGTAAACTCTTCAGAGCAAAAGCCAGCTCTCTTGTTTCTTGTTTCTGAAGTGCTCCAAACAACAAGGCTGTGTACTCAAGAAGCTACTCCAATACAAATAAAAACAAACATGTTTATGTAATTAAAAATATGCAATGATATGTACTAGCCCAGGTGGCAGGTAATGCATGCAAGCCTACTTGTGTTCCAGTGGGAGAAATGGGCAGAAGTAAAATGAATCCGTAACCATATGTAATAAAAATAATGCCATCCAGGTTTTTCATCCAAAGATCTCAAAGGATTTTACAAACTTAATCACCACAATAATTTTGATTAATAGACATTTTATTATAATATATATACCACAAAATCCTCTATGGAATTAGCACCTACACTAGCAGTTAGCATGGGCAGGAATCCTATTAATCTCAGTGGGTCTACCACCCAAACTAACTAGGGCTGAAACAAGAATTAAAATAGTTCCTGTGAGAAATCTTGTAAGAAGCAAGCTCGAAATCTTGCTGGAATCTTGACACCTGGTTTGGGTTCTCAGTAAGATTTCCAGCCCAGCTTCCCCCCCACCCCCAAACATCTGTTTGGAGGGTGGGGGGGGAAGTGCACTGACCTGGATTTGCAAGGAACTGGCCTGGAACCCCAGGTGAAACCCAGATCTCCTGGTCAACGTAGCCCCTTGCAAAACCCTCAAGCAGCTTCCTAATCAGTTTCAGGTTGAAATTGACTAAGCAGCTGCTTGAGACTTTGCAAAGGGCCACTCTGGCAAGTTGAGTAGCTCTTTGCAAAGGTTGCTTCTTGAGAGACTGCTCTGGCAGAGGGGGATTCCCCTCCCCCAGGCAGCCCCTTGTTGGGAAAAGCCCCCCAAATCCGTTCGCAAAGCTCTGCCCTTGGGGAGAGAGCAGATCCCTGCTTTCTCCCTCAACTCAGGGCTTTGCAAAGCAAAGAGCACAGAGCCTTTGTAACTGACAAGCCCCTATCCCAGTGCGCTGAGGGCCAGTTCTCGTCAACTACAAAGGCCTGTGAGTTCTCCGCGACAAAGCAGAGAGAAGCTGACATTTCTTAGCTCATTCTCATTTCCCAGAACGAGCTGAGAAACGTCTTTCTCGACAAGAAACTTGAAAACACTGAGATTGAGTTGGAGCCCTTGTACCAACTACTAGCACAGGTATTTTCCACACTGGAGAATGGCACCCATAATCAAAATATGCATATTGTAAAGGGAACAGCCTACAGCATATGCAGGAAAGAAAATATATCCTACGGAACATAAGCACTGCAACTTTCCAACATCTTCATTTTGATAAGATTATAGATTTTCCATCATTCTTCCCCAGACTCTTCACCTCCACACCTTGGTTTCCTATGTTTGATGTTCTCCATCCAAATGCTCCTAACATCTTTATTTTTTTCTTCAGCATCACCAGCGAACACTAAAAAGGAAAGCAATAAGAGCAGATCCTCAAACTCAACATGGCTAAAACTGAACTCCTTATCTTCCCCCCTCATCCTTCCTCTCCTTCCTCACTGTCAACAACTATTGATGGAGTCACCATCCTGCCTGTCCCCCAAGCCAATAGACTAGGCTACATATTTAACTCAACCCTTTCTTTTAAACCCTACATTGACTCTGTTGCTAAATCCTGTCGCTTCTCCCTCCATAACATTGCTAAGATTCTCCCTTTTCTCTCTGTCTCGTCTGCCAAAACTCTTGTTCATGCTCTGGTCATCTCTCGCCTCGATTACTGTAACCTCCTTCTCACTGGCCTTCCCCGGTCTCACCTTTCTCCCCTCATCTCTGTCCAAAACTCTGCTGCCAGGGTCATCCACCTCGCCTGTAGCTTCGACCATGTGCAGCCCCTCCTCTCTTCGCTTCACTGGCTTCCCCTTCCTGAACGAATCCTGCACAAGCTCCTAGTCTTCACCTATAAAGCTCTTCACAACCTTGCTCCCCCCTACCTCTCTGCACTTATCGCCCTCCATACTCCAGCCCGTGCACTTCGCTCCTCCTCTGTCCCTTCTCTCACCCTTCCACGCCTTCCCTGCTCCCCTAAGCGCCTTTGTGCCTTCTCACTTGCTGCCCCCCATGCCTGGAACTCCCTCCCTGTCCACATACGCCTTGCACCCTCCCTTCATACCTTCAAATCTCTCCTTAAAACTCACCTCTTTCGCTCTGCTCTGTCTGACTCTTTATCCTGCTGAGCCACTATTCCTATACCTCCGGTCTGTTTACCCTTATCCTTGCCACATGGACCTGCCTGCTGTCATTCTCATCATAACCAAGCCAAGTACGTGCACTTGAGACCTCGCATCTTCATGAATGTTAGACCCCTTGTCTCTCCCTCTGTTCCCCTTCCTAAGTCTCTCCCCCAGCTCCTGTCTCTCAGATTGTAAGCCCTAGGGGCAGGGACCATGTCTATTTTATTACTTTGTAAAGTGCCAGGTACACTGCTGGAGCTATATAAATGTTTGTTAATAATAATAATAATAATAATAATAATAATATTAGGTTAGATTTCAATCTTGCTAGAGCTGTCCTAGAGCATTTTTACACAAGACCTTTCTCCCCACAAGCAGGCAATTAAACCCACATATCAAGTGTACGTGTGAACGACGCTCCCACGTTTCATGTGGAAATTTTCACCTTTTCATCCAAGTTTGTAAAACCCCAACATTAGTGGTTTATTAATGCCCTTTCCAAAACTCTCACCATAAAGATGCAAATTAATTTCTAAACACCATATATGTGAGATAACGTGAGGTCGCATTTTTTCTGATCCCCATTTTGAAATCACACACAGGCAGATGGAGAAGTGCTTCACTCACAGCACACCACGTTTATGGTTCCTCCAATATCGCTCACTCTCTCCAAAACCATCAGCAGCAAATATGCGGTAAATGCAACTGAACAGGTACCGCATGACGTTTTCCACGTGCGGTACGAGCAGTTATGTAAAAAACCCTCGTGGGAATGTTGCTGCATCCTTCTGATTGCAGCAGATTGCTGTAACCCACAAATTTCATGCTTGTGTAAAAATGCCCTTAGATTGCTCCAGCAACATAAAGCTCTCAAACTCAGTTTAAGAAATATTTAATGAATCTTTCATCTGCCACAGTGACCTCTAAGTGCATGACCATTCAACCTAACACAAAGCAACCTTTTGGTTTCTCTACTCTGTCATGGGAGCGACTTGTCGCCCCAGTTACCCCCAGGTCATAAAACCACCTGGATATTTTTCATCCCTAAAGCGTGTCAGTGCAAAGAGGACGAACGTCAGAACCTTTCCACTTTGAATTCATTGCAATATGTTTGTGCTATTTTACTGTTTTTGTATAGTATCATCACTATGAATATTTGCAACAAGATAAGATTACTATTTTGTTTATAATGCCACCCACTCTGTAGTAAAAACAAAACATTAAGAGTCCCATGGTATATGGTAAAACAGTTTCCCTATATAGCCTATTATACACAATTCCCTATCAGGTACAGGTAGAATGCCTACCTACGTTTTGCTCTGTTGACAATGCATTTGCCTCCTTTTCAATCAGTGAAAATAAAGCGTGTACCAATCATTATTTGCAAAGATCTACATTATTTGCAAAGGTCTAAGGACCAAGCTTCACATCTCACCACTAAGTGTTTCGCAGACACTCTTCCTCCACTATGCAATTAAATGCTTTCTGCACACAATTGTTATATAATTTCATATTTTATTGATCATCCCAGACTCAGTTGTAGTTAATGGATGACTCCAATTATTCAAACTGCATGGTTTCTAGAGGCTGATTTCAAATCTCCATGATCAGATGATACATTTCACGCATCTGTACACTTCTGAAAGTTTTACACAGCTTCTGAAACATTCTAGTTTTATAAATCCAACACAGGAAGAAAGAAGGCAAAACAAAGTATAATTTGCTTGATTATAATTATCCACTGGCTTGTCCCTTGTGAAGTCAAGGGCCCACAGAAATGTCTGGAAACAGATCAAATGTTGCCACAAAGTATTAAAGCGTAACCCTGGTATGTTGTTTTAGTGAAATTCTTCTTCACAATGCCCTTCTTTTTGTTTATCATACTAGATTGTCGTGTGTGTGTGTGTGTGTGTGTGTGTGTGGAGAGAGAGAATGGATGTCTTCAGACAAACCCAGAACTGGTCACCCCCCGTCCTGCTCCAGGGTGGCCAGCCCCACAATTCCCTGCATCCAGCCCCACCTGCACCGGGTTTATACGGACCCAGAAGCTGCCACCACCCATACAGCGCCCCCTCCCTACACCATAGAGTTGCAGGTGACTCACCCAACGCTGTAGACTGCCTCCCACAGCTCTATGGACTGTGATGTAAGCTTGCATCCTCTCACCAACAGATATTGGTCCAATAAAAGATATCATCTGAACAACTTGTTCCCAAATGCAAGAGATGGAGACAAACACAGCAACCACACTCTCTCTAGACTTCATTGCCAGCCGCCCTTGCACCCCTGCCACCAGGAGGCAGGGTGGTGCTGCCAGCATCACTGGTGGCCTACCTAAACCCACAGATCATTTTTCTCCCCCTGCCAACAAGGTCCAGCCCCCCACTAGTAAACCTCTCCCCGCCATTGAACCACAGAAGGGGATTCTTGAGGGCAGAGTTCACCCCTCTCTCGCCCAAGGCCCCAATCACCCACCATGGAACCACAGAAGGGGATTCTTGACAGCAAGGAGTTCACCCCTCCCCAGCTCAAGCCCCCAGCCACCCGCCACAACAACCACAGAAGGGGATTCTTGAGGGCAAAGCGTTCAAGCAAAAAAAGTTAATACAGCTTCAGGCTCTCTCACAGGGTCTGAGAAAGAGGGGACAGTCCATGGGAGAGAGCTGACCATTTTTCATAAAGAAAGCATGAGGGCTGTGTGTGGAGGGTCTTATCCCTAGATAGGATTGATTCCATCATGGGTGAACTCACACACAACATAAAACCTGAGTTTCTGTGTTTTAAAAATCCGATTTCCAAGCCCCACTTTTGCCCCGATTACCAGGTGCACACACATGGTAATTGGGGTTTGGTAATAATTTGCATAAGCTGGGATTGGGACACTCGCCCAGAAGCTATCCCATTGTACAAAGCATGATTCAACCCTCCCCCATCCACACACTTCCTGTGTGTCATTTCCCCTCAACTTGTTTGTTGATTTGATTTTCTATGATCCTCAGAGGACTAAGAAAACCGGGATCATGTGCACATGTAACATAAAATTGGATGTTATATTCTCCCCACTTTGGAGGATTGGATTGAAAGCAGAAACCAAACCTGGGGATAAACTGGGGACAAATGTTTGGACAAAAAGTGTGGCTATGCTCACAAGTAACATCTAAATCCAGGTCAAAATTGGATTTTAGGTTATGTATGAGTTGACCCCTCTGTGCGTGGGGGCGGGTAGTGCTTGAAGGTTTGTCTCTGTGGGTAGCCGGTGTGAACGGGGATCTGCAGCGGCTTCTCTTGCGCATGTCAGGGCGCAAAATCCTGTCCTGACGTGCGCGAGAGAAGCCGCGGCAGATCCCCATTTGCACCGGCTCTTTTCCTGTCAGACGGCTCCTCCCTCTCCCGCCGCTGCAGATGGGAACACAGCCTAAATGTTAGATCAGAGTTTAAAATGGGGCTGGAAATTGGAGTGCCTCTCGCACACATAACAGTGATCCGGGATTCATCCAGGAATTATTATACAGCTTCCAGGGCCCTACAGATATCGGAGTTTAGCAGAGTTCACCCTCCATGTTTAGTGCAGGAAATTCACAGTGGGGAAGGGGCTGGAGGTCAGTGGGGGGAAGGAGGTTTGAGGATTAATGGGGAAGGATGGGGTGTATTGAAGACCTAGGGTGGTCTGGAAGGTAGGGTGTGTGTGTGTGGGGGGGGTGTTTTTCTGTGTCTGGAGTGCTGGGAGACGTGTGTGTTTGTGTGGTAACAGAGTGAGTGACAGTGAGGGAAAGGGAGAGTGTTGGAGACACCCTTCACCTCAGACCTTCAATGCATCCCTATCTTCCCCATTAACCCTTAAATCCCCTTCCCCCACTGTCCTCCAGTCCCTACACACCCTTCCTTTCCCACTGTGAATTTCTGACAAATGTTTTGTATATCTATTAACTCTGAGGGAGCCTCTGTGAGAATGAGGGATGGAGCAACTCCTTTAGTCTTTACATTGTTTTTGGCCTACTTATATATATCTTGCTGTCATAAAATTTAGGTCATTATAATGTAAAGCCCATCATGCTGCTTATTTATTTCTGCCTTTCTGTGCATAAGTTTGTAAAGAGGTGGAAATAATTCCAGGTCAAGTTTCACCCAAGGTTTATTTTTCAAAAATAGTCTTTGCTTTTTAAAAAAGTGCATGCATGCACTACATCTGAGTGTCCCGTTGGATTACCTCAACAATCAGGGACCGGGCAAGAATCACATGTGGAAACAACCACAGTGTGTACTAAGACTGCTTCCAAAGGGATGTGCGTCTAGTTCATTATGTGAGACAGCCACAGAAGGAATGAGTACAAGTACTGCAAACATTTTACCATTGTTTTACCATTTGTTCCTATTCATAGCTCACCTCTTTAAACCACAACACATAAAGAAGTTATTTCTATGCCTTTCTAATGTCAGCCATTCTAATGTGGTCTGTCTGTTCTGTTTGGACTCTCCAAAAATAGGGCATGCATTCATGGGTAGAGAATGGATCCATGTCATAAATCCTTTATCTGGACTCTCCCCTTCCTCCCTCCCCCTTTGAAGCCTCCCCACACATCACGTGTAACCAACTTGGATAGAATTTGGATAAGGAATGGGAACCTGATTGATTCTGTAACCCGGGATGTTTTTAGACATAAGGCTGTTCTGTAACAGTGTTCTACTGTTACAGTGTTTAGACATAGCGACTTGGGGTGGACACTGTGTTGACGCTATCATAGCGTCAACACAGTGTCCACCCCAAGTCGCTATGTCTAAACACTGTAACAGTATCATAGCATCAACACAGTGTCCACCCCAAACACTGTAAGTGAACAACTGTCAGGTTTTGACAGTTTAATCAGTGTTTGGGGTGGACACCATGTTACAGAACGCTGAACAGCGTTATGTCTAAACACTGTAACGGTAGGCAGCGGCGGCTCCCCCTGCAGGGCCTTATGGGCAGTGCCCCCCAAAGCCCTGTGGGGCCACCGCCGCAACTTTGAAAGTTTTTAAAAACAAAAACCACGCTGCCATTTGACAGCTACAGCAGCTTCTGAGCTGCTGCAGAGGCTGCTGTAGCTGTCACTGAACTCGTTCTCCCTTCGGGAACCCACCCACTCCGCTGGGAGAGGGAGTGAGTCCCCGAAGGGACAAAAGATTCAGCTGCTCAGACGCCCAAAGCGTTTTCCTATGGAAAACGCGATTTGGGCAGCTGAACTCCTCTGTCCACAGCACGTATGGGACGTGCTGTGGAGGGAGGAGCTACAGCCTTCCATTGCGCTCAATGGAAGATCTCGCCAGGGCGGTCGCGCTGCCAGCCCTGGTGAGATAGCTTGGCGGGGAACTGAGGAAGGGGGGGAGCAGCGCGCATGCACACTGCCTCCCTGCCTCAGTCGTTGGCCGGGTGGGTGTGCGCCACGCTGCTGAGCTGCTCAATCCCGCAGCATTGGAGAGCCGAGGGGAGGGATCAGTCCCTGCGCCACCAGCCAGCCCCAGCGGCAAGATGACGATGGCAGCGGCGCTGCAAGCCTCCAAGCAAGCCCTGGCCCCTGACTGAGAGCGGAGCTGAAGTGGCGGCGTCTGACTCTGCCCTGAGACATCAGAGAAGCAGCGCCAGTCCCACCTGCTGAGCCGCAATGTGGGTGACCGGGGCCCAGAATTTGACACCCACCCTCCCCCCACAGCTCCCAACAAACCCATCCCTTCTCCCCACAGCTCCCAACAAACCCACCCCTTCTCCCCACAGCCCACAACAAACCCACCCTCCCCCCACAGCCCACAACAAACCCACCCTCCCCCCAAGCCCCCAACAAACCCACCCCTTCTCCCCACAGCCCCCAACAAACCCACCCTCCCCCCACAGCCCACAACAAACCCACCCTCCCCCCAAGCCCCCAACAAACCCACCCCTTCTCCCCACAGCCCC
>QEPC01005117.1:7044819-7079421 GCA_003113815.1 Sphenodon punctatus
GCAACAGACTGTGTTTTCTTCCATCTGATGTTAACCTTGGGAACTCCTTGCTGCTGGGTTGTGCCAGTGTTTTCCTGTGCTTGGGGTTTTTACGTTATTCATTTTAAACTTGATGTGCATTTCACATCTGTGCTACTCGGTTATGCCCTGGCTCCACCTACCGTTGCCCTGGCTCCGCCCACTGGCTCGCCGGTCTTACTGCCCCTCCAAACTAAAAAGCCACCAGCCGCCCCTGACGGTAGGACACTGTGTTACAGAACACTGAACAGCGTTATCTCTAAAGACACCCCCACTGGTTGTCAGCCACCGCAGCCGCTTCACGGGGTGGTGGCCGCCCCAGAAGCATGGGACCCCCGCTGCCCTTACCCTCAGCAGCAGCCCAACACTGCCCCCAATCAAGACGCCCCTGGCCGGAGGCCCCGAGGGCGAAAGCAGCATGGAAAAGAGCTCCGGGACCGCTCGGGATGCTATGAAGCCGCGCCCCCTGTTGCAGCGCTCTGCGCACCTTCAGGCATGCACGGGGGGCGAAGCCAACACTATAAAGGACGACGCTGCAAGAATAGCAGCGCCGGTGAACAGAGCTTCAAACCCTGGAGAGACTGGCCCCCTCCTGAGCTAGGTGTTGAACTTGATTGCCCCCTTTGATGTGGATTATTGTGTGTGTGTTGCTCCCTTGCCCTAACCCCTTCCTGAACCCTGTTGCATTGTGTGTCTCAGTCCTTCCTGGTACATTTGTGTGTGTTAGAACTCCCTGCTTCCCCTGATCCCTGTTGTTGAGTGGGCGGCCGAGAGCCTGCGGGCTCGTGCGGTTGGGTTCCCTCCTCTGTCCTGGGCCCATCCCTGCCTTCCCCCCTCTGAGTGTGTAAGCCCCGTGAACCGCTCCTGTGAACCCCTGGGCCCCCTCCCTGTGTACCCTGCACCCCCCTCACCTACCTTCCCCACCTCTCCCCTACCGAGTGAGAGTCGAGCGTCTGAGCCTCTTCCCCCGTCCCATAGCTCTGCACCCTATGATGATAGGGGTCCATGTTCAGAGTGCGTAAGCACACGAGCAGACCCAAATACTATCCTGACGGGCTCCTTTTCCTCGCAACCCGCAAGCAGAGTTCCCTGGTGTGTGAGAGGTGCGAGTGGGTGGTGCCTTTTCCCCTTCCTACCCCTCCCCACTGACACTGGTTCAGGTACCCATACATTTTTACATGCCCAGCTCTTTTAATTCCTCCATGCTCCATCCTTTTGGTTGCCTTTCAAAGGAGCCACGGGCTTCCACATGTAGATTTTTCATTAATAGCTAGAAGTTTTGCAATACACCCTCTCCATACAGCTGGACTACACCAAAATAATTAATTTCTGCAAAATTTTATGCTGTGTGTGAGTTCACCCCTTAGGTTAGCAGAGTATAATGCTATGGAGAACTGACCTCACATCTCTGCATGCATTTTACCTGCATGCATTTTACCTGAAGTTACAGCTGTACCTCCCCATAATCTGTGCTGCTGTGTTTTTTAATGTCTTTGTAAAGCAGGAGAACAGTAGCATCTCCTGCAAACTCAAAATAATTGTACAAACCCTGATTTGAAATGACCTCTGGGCCTGCAGACTGACTGCTTCAGGCAGGAAAAGATTTTAATTATATTGAATTACAATCTACTGTGGCTGAAGGAAGCAGCAAGAGATCACCAGACCCACCAACTGATAGCACAATAGCTGAAGCATCCTTCTGTAGTTTTTAAACAGAAGATTTTTAGTAGTGCTGTTGTATAAACATTACACACAGTGGCTTAGCTTTTAAGCTGGAATCTCAATGCTGGAGGTGGCTTAGCACTATACATACACCCATAACACTCAAATGGACCACCATTCTCTATCAGTCACATGTATGCGTACATACAAACGCATACACACACAAATACATAATTTATAAACAATTCCATAATCAGGGGCATAGAGTCCATTAAGTGAACCCGGCATAAAGCCAGGGGCTTCTAGGCACCAGGGGCCACTGCCTGGCCCTGTGCCTGGACTGGAGGAGGCCTGGGTGCAGGGCACAACCACATCATGGGCGGGTCCCCATTCCTCACCTGCCTCTGCCTGCTAGTAGTGCTGCAGTATTTGTATTTATTTATTTATTTAAAATTTATATCCCACCCCTCCTGCCCTTAGGGAAGCCCGGGGCAGCGAACAACATTCAATAAAAACAATACAAACATTTTAAAACAATTGAAAAATACAATATGTGGGGAAACCCCCCACCCCACCCTTACCCCTCCCCAAAAGCCTGATGGAACAGCCAGGTCTTACAAACATGCCGAAACAGCAGGAGTCTGGGAGCCAACCGAGCCTCCTCTGGGAGCGAATTCCAAAGCACAGGCACAGCCACCAAAAAAGATCTAACATCGGTGGCCACCCGCCTTGCCCGGGGAACCTCCAAAAAGGCTCCCACAGACAATCTCAAGGGGCACATAGGGAGTGAGGTGGTCCTGCAGATAAGCAGGGCCCAGGCCGTGAAAGGCTTTAAAGGTTAAAACCAGCACCTTGAACCTGGCCCGGTACTTTATAGGCAGCCAGTGCAGAGCCCGGAGCACTGGTGTCATGCACTCCCTGCGACCCACCCCTGTAAGAAGACTGGCCGCAGCATTCTGCACCAGCTGCAGCCTCCGGACCAGCTTCTCGTGCAGCCCCATGTAGAGCGCGTTGCAGTAATCCAGCCTCGAGGTGATGAAGACATGGATGACAGTGGCAAGGTCAGAGTCTGAGAGATACGTCCGAAGCCGCCAGACAAGATGTAACTGCCAAAACGCACTCCCCACCACAGCCACAACCTGAGATTCCAGGCTGAGCCGCAAATCAAGGAGCACACCCAGACTCCGCACTTGAGAGACCATGGGAGGGCGAAACCCCACAACAAGAGGAGATTCAACCACCCCCAGGTCTCCCAAGCCCTTGCCCACCAACATCACCTCCGTCTTGTCAGGATGCAATTGCAGATGGTTCAACCTCATCCAATCCCCCACAGCTGACAGGCACTGGGAAAATAAGGAGACTGCATGGTCTGGGTCGATGGAAAAGGAGAGGCAGAGCTGAGTGTCATCAGCATACTGATGACACTGCATGCCCTGAAACCCCCTCATGATCTCTCCTAACGGCTGCATATAGATGTTAAACAAAAGGGGAGACGGAATGGCACCCTGCGGGACTCCACATGTGAGGTCCCGGGGGGAAGACGTACACTCTACGTAGCAACGGAACACCAATCTGACTGGGAGATAAAGCTGTTTTTAAACAAGCAACTCCTCCCCACGTGTGTAATCAGAAGGTTGTTGCCTTGTAAAGAAGGTTCTTTGAGATAGCATCGAACATTCTCCCAACTGGGTTGTGCATGCTCATCATAGTCAAATAATAGACCATGTGACGGTCTCATGCTCCTCTAGTATTAAAAGCACTCTTCCCCTCAGAATGACAGTTCTTTCCAACCCTTTCTAGGAATATAAGAAAATTCCACGCGGGGCTAGAAGGGTGGGTGTTGTGAGAACACTAGGAGCCATCTCGAAGAACCTTGGTTACAAGGCAACAACCTTCTGTTCTTCTAGTGGCTCTTCACAAGCCGTTTTTACATGACTCCGCTGGGTGGGGAGTCCGTGGGCGTGCCAGTGTGCGGGCGGGGTGTGCACACGGCCGCACATGCATCCCCACTCATCTGCATCCATGGAGCAACCGCTGTTTTCCCCGGTTGCTCCGTGCGTGGGGGTGAATGGGGGTAAGTGGGGATGCGTGTTACGCAGGTGCATGCACACACACACATGCACGTGCTGCATCATTCACACGGGACTCCCCTACCCATGAACACACAGAAATCTGTGTGTTCATGGGTGGGAGAGGCCCGTGTAAAAAGGCCACATTCTCACAACTGTCTTACTTATACTATCTTAAGCAGGACTTTCAGATGTAAAGCAATATCTATTCTATCTTGGAAAATCTGAAAATATGGTTCTGAGATTATTATTGCTGCTATTTCATTAACTCTTCTTAATGAAGTTATTGCTACCAGGAATACCATCTTTAACCCCCCCCACCCCATAACCAGGTCCTTTGCACTTCTCATATAATTAATTCACGCTGCCCCGGGGGTGGAAATGAAATGGTTATAAGTGGAGGACAGTGTGAATTGATTATATGGAGGGGGGGGGGGGAAATGAACTGGTTATGGGGTGGGGGCAGCATGCATTGATTATGGGGGCACAAATGGTTATATATCTTTTCATGGCATAATGAGCTTAATAGTCTGGCTGCATTTTGGGTGCCTTGTGTGTTTGATAGCAGCGCCCCCAGGCCCGCCGAGTTGGGCGGTGCGGTACCCCTAGGTCTCCCAGCGGGACACAAAGAGGGGGGCCCATCTTGATTTCTTTGCCAGGGCCCCATTCCACCCTAGCAACACCCCTGTTTATAATGCAGATACGTATACATATGGTTCTATGGAATGTTTCCATGGGAGGTCTGGAGTGCATCTATTGTCAAAAGTCACCTCCCATATCTGAATGCATGTTTAAGCTCCCTGTGTTAACAGCACTACATTATAGGGGTGCCTCTATAAGTTAAGCAGCTGGGTATTGCAATAGAATGGTGGCCATTGACCTGCATTGTGTTTTTGAGTTTGTTTACTTCTGGGATGGTCACCGAGATTATTGCAGAGCAGTGCTTGTTTGGGGGTCTTGTTTATGTTTATGTTTATGTTGTTACTGAAAAAATCAAGGGAAGGTTGGGCTAGGATCTGGGGCTTCCCCCCTGCCAAATTTTTTAGAATACATACAGTTTTTGTATTCTAAATTTTTAGAATACATACAGAGGATTTGGGAGATTTGAAATGCCATTTTGAGCAATGGAGAAAAAGTTACGATAAACATTCTATTACGTTTCACCATAATGGATGGTAGCATGGCTGGAGGAAGGGAGCAAGTGCAGGGGAAAATATTTCTGGTGGAGGGGCAGGGAGGAAAAAGGGGAGCATGACCCTGCCGAGGGGACGGCATAAGTTTGGGGAGGGGAGGAACCTATGTCACACACACACACACGCCCGCTCAGCTGCCTGTCCACTTCCCTGCCTACCAATGCCCCCTTGCCAGCAGCCTGGGCCGGGGGGGGACCTACCACCACCACCCTGCCCGCTACCTGTGCTTTATTCCCCCCCACAAGGACTCACCATCCTGTGCTAAGGGCTACATGTTCCAGCATGCCAGACAGGAAACATGGCTGCCATACACATAAGCATGCAGGAACATATGCCATGTTTCCTAGTCCGGCATGCTGGGACATGTAGTCCCAGCCAACCAGAGAGGGAACATGGCACCGGTCTCACAGGCAGTTTGAATCATTTTNGCACTTGAGAGACCATGGGAGGGCGAAACCCCACAACAAGAGGAGATTCAACCACCCCCAGGTCTCCCAAGCCCTTGCCCACCAACATCACCTCCGTCTTGTCAGGATGCAATTGCAGATGGTTCAACCTCATCCAATCCCCCACAGCTGACAGGCACTGGGAAAATAAGGAGACTGCATGGTCTGGGTCGATGGAAAAGGAGAGGCAGAGCTGAGTGTCATCAGCATACTGATGACACTGCATGCCCTGAAACCCCCTCATGATCTCTCCTAACGGCTGCATATAGATGTTAAACAAAAGGGGAGACGGAATGGCACCCTGCGGGACTCCACATGTGAGGTCCCGGGGGGAAGACGTACACTCTACGTAGCAACGGAACACCAATCTGACTGGGAGATAAAGCTGTTTTTAAACAAGCAACTCCTCCCCACGTGTGTAATCAGAAGGTTGTTGCCTTGTAAAGAAGGTTCTTTGAGATAGCATCGAACATTCTCCCAACTGGGTTGTGCATGCTCATCATAGTCAAATAATAGACCATGTGACGGTCTCATGCTCCTCTAGTATTAAAAGCACTCTTCCCCTCAGAATGACAGTTCTTTCCAACCATTTCTAGGAATATAAGAAAATTCCACGCGGGGCTAGAAGGGTGGGTGTTGTGAGAACACTAGGAGCCATCTCGAAGAACCTTGGTTACAAGGCAACAACCTTCTGTTCTTCTAGTGGCTCTTCACAAGCCGTTTTTACATGACTCCGCTGGGTGGGGAGTCCGTGGGCGTGCCAGTGTGCGGGCGGGGTGTGCACACGGCCGCACATGCATCCCCACTCATCTGCATCCATGGAGCAACCGCTGTTTTCCCCGGTTGCTCCGTGCGTGGGGGTGAATGGGGGTAAGTGGGGATGCGTGTTACGCAGGTGCATGCACACACACACATGCACGTGCTGCATCATTCACACGGGACTCCCCTACCCATGAACACACAGAAATCTGTGTGTTCATGGGTGGGAGAGGCCCGTGTAAAAAGGCCACATTCTCACAACTGTCTTACTTATACTATCTTAAGCAGGACTTTCAGATGTAAAGCAATATCTATTCTATCTTGGAAAATCTGAAAATATGGTTCTGAGATTATTATTGCTGCTATTTCATTAACTCTTCTTAATGAAGTTATTGCTACCAGGAATACCATCTTTAACCCCCCCCACCCCATAACCAGGTCCTTTGCACTTCTCATATAATTAATTCACGCTGCCCCGGGGGTGGAAATGAAATGGTTATAAGTGGAGGACAGTGTGAATTGATTATATGGAGGGGGGGGGGGGAAATGAACTGGTTATGGGGTGGGGGCAGCATGCATTGATTATGGGGGCACAAATGGTTATATATCTTTTCATGGCATAATGAGCTTAATAGTCTGGCTGCATTTTGGGTGCCTTGTGTGTTTGATAGCAGCGCCCCCAGGCCCGCCGAGTTGGGCGGTGCGGTACCCCTAGGTCTCCCAGCGGGACACAAAGAGGGGGGCCCATCTTGATTTCTTTGCCAGGGCCCCATTCCACCCTAGCAACACCCCTGTTTATAATGCAGATACGTATACATATGGTTCTATGGAATGTTTCCATGGGAGGTCTGGAGTGCATCTATTGTCAAAAGTCACCTCCCATATCTGAATGCATGTTTAAGCTCCCTGTGTTAACAGCACTACATTATAGGGGTGCCTCTATAAGTTAAGCAGCTGGGTATTGCAATAGAATGGTGGCCATTGACCTGCATTGTGTTTTTGAGTTTGTTTACTTCTGGGATGGTCACCGAGATTATTGCAGAGCAGTGCTTGTTTGGGGGTCTTGTTTATGTTTATGTTTATGTTGTTACTGAAAAAATCAAGGGAAGGTTGGGCTAGGATCTGGGGCTTCCCCCCTGCCAAATTTTTTAGAATACATACAGTTTTTGTATTCTAAATTTTTAGAATACATACAGAGGATTTGGGAGATTTGAAATGCCATTTTGAGCAATGGAGAAAAAGTTACGATAAACATTCTATTACGTTTCACCATAATGGATGGTAGCATGGCTGGAGGAAGGGAGCAAGTGCAGGGGAAAATATTTCTGGTGGAGGGGCAGGGAGGAAAAAGGGGAGCATGACCCTGCCGAGGGGACGGCATAAGTTTGGGGAGGGGAGGAACCTATGTCACACACACACACACGCCCGCTCAGCTGCCTGTCCACTTCCCTGCCTACCAATGCCCCCTTGCCAGCAGCCTGGGCCGGGGGGGGACCTACCACCACCACCCTGCCCGCTACCTGTGCTTTATTCCCCCCCACAAGGACTCACCATCCTGTGCTAAGGGCTACATGTTCCAGCATGCCAGACAGGAAACATGGCTGCCATACACATAAGCATGCAGGAACATATGCCATGTTTCCTAGTCCGGCATGCTGGGACATGTAGTCCCAGCCAACCAGAGAGGGAACATGGCACCGGTCTCACAGGCAGTTTGAATCATTTTGCAGCAGCACAGGAGGCAGCGTGCTTCTGCCAGCACCACTGGTGGCCTACCTAAACCCACAGATAATTTTCCTCCCCCTGCCAACACAGTCCAGTCCCCTACTAGTAAACCCCTCCCCTGCCCAAGCCCCATGCCACTGAACTCCCCTCACCTGCCCAAGCCCCCAGACAGCAAACCACTATCCCTGCTTGAGCCCCCACTCCTCCACAAGCACCCTTCCTATGCCTGAGACCCCAGCCCCCCTCAGCAAACCTCAACCCCCCTAAACCCTGCCCAAGTCCCCAACCCACCCTACCACAAAACTCCTAATTCCTGCCCAAGCCTCAGCCTCCGACACCAAACCCCTCCCCCACCCAAGCCCCAAGTACAACTCAGCAAACCCCTCCCCACACCTGAGCACCAGCCCCCCACCGCAACCAAACCCCTCCCCCACCCAAGGGCCCAGCACCCATCATCAAAAAACCCCAGACCCCCCATGCCACCAAACACCTCCTTCCCCATGAGCTCCCAGAAAACACCTCCCCTCACCCAGAGGAGACCTGTCCATCTCTGCACCCCCTTCTCCCTCACTCCCCCCAACTCTTTAAACAGCAGTTTGGGGTTGGTGGCAGTGACAACCGCAATTATCGTTCCTTCTAGATGCTGGTGGCAGTGAGGGTGAATCCAAAGTGTGTGTGTTTCTGGTTGTGGGGAGTGAGTGAGGAGTGTGGGGGGGGAGAGAGTGAGTGAGTGAGTGAGTGAGTGAGTGAGTGAGAGAGACACTCGGGTTGGGGACAGTGTGAGAGAGGGAGTGCGTGTGTGAGAGAGAGAAAGATATGGGGGGGGTTGGGGGCCAGTGAGTGAGGGGGAGTGTGTGTATGTGGGTGAACTCACACATAATATAAAATCTGATTTTAACTGCTTGACCTGGATTTAGATGTTACTTGTGAGCATGGCTACACTTTTTGTTCCCAGTTTATACCCACATTTGGCTTCTGCTTTTAACCCATCCTCCAATTTGGGAAGAATATAACATCTGGTTTTATGTTACGTGTGCATATGATACCAGTTTTCTTAGTCCTCCAAGGATCAGAGAGAATCAAATCAAGCAAATCAAAACAGCAACAAACAAGTTGAGAGGAAATGACACACAGAAAGTGTGTGGGTAGGAGTGGGTCTAATCACACTTTGCACGATGGGACAGCTTCCAGGCGAGTATCCCAACCCCAGATTATGCAAATTATTACCAGACGCCAATTACCGTGTGTGTGTGTGTGTTATTGAGCGGGCGGTGGTGATCCAGCTCCAGGTGCATCTAGATGGCATTGGTTTCCTGGACCCTTTTCAATCTGGGTTCCGCCCCGGCTATAGCACGGAGACGGCATTGGTGGCCTTCGTCAACGATCTCCGCCGGGAGATGGATGCAGGATGTTCGACATTTCTCATCCTGCTAGATCTCTCAGCCACTTTTGACACCATGGACCATGGGCTGCTGTTGAGACGGCTGCGTGACCTGGGGGGTCTGGACAGGACTGTTCTTGAATGGTTCCGTTCATTCCTCTCAGGGAGAAGGCAGCGGGTGGTGTTTGGAGCTGAGACATCTTGCCCCCGTGCTTTATCCTGCGGCGTTCCGCAGCGTTCTTGCCTCCGCACTTTATCCTGTGGCATTCTATTCTGTCTCCATTGTTATTTAATGTATATATGCAGCCCTTGGGGAAGGTTGTGAGAGGCTTCGGGGTGTGATGTCACCAATATGCTGATGATACTTAGCTGCACCTCTCTTTTTCAACTGACCCAGACCCTGCTGTCTTGGTGCTATCCCAGTGTTTGGAAGCTGCGGCGGAATGGATGTGGCAGAGCAGACTGAAGCTCAACCCCGATAAGACGCAGGTGATGTTGGTGGGGAGAGTGAGGGAAGTGTCAGCCCCCTTGCCGATAGCGAGCCGAGCCAGGTTCAAGGTTTTGGTATTGATCTATAAGGCCCTTCACGGTCTGGGCCCCTTGTACCTCAGGGACCGCCTCGCCCTCCGTGCCCCAGAGCTGCTCCTTCGGTCCGCCGGGGGTGCCTTCCTGGAGGTCCCCCGTGTTAGGCGGGGGGCCACAATGGAGAGGGCATTCTCGGTGGCCGTGCCGTGCCTTTGGAATTCCCTCTCAGAAGAAGCTCGCCTGGCCCCAAGCCGTTAATATAATTTCCAGCTAATTTGCAAAACCTGGCTGTTCACCCAGGCCTTTGGGGAGGGGTGGGGAAGTTTTTTTTATCCCCCTCCACCCTTATTTATTGTATTAATTAATTTATATGTTCCTTTGCCCTGTTTTAATTGTTGCAATTTTACGAATTTTTAAAAATGTTTTATACTTGTATTTTTTATTTTTTTGAGAGTGTTAGCTGCCCCGAGCTGTTTCAGGAGGGGTGGGGTAAAAATATGATAAATAAATAAAATAAATAAATAAATCGGGGCAAAAGTGGGAATTGGAAATCAGATTTTAAAACACTCGAATTTTATGTTATGTGTGAGTTCACCCAGAGATACACAGATAGTTTTTAGTCCAGCACTGAACACACACAAAGACCTCCAAGCACTAAACACACACACCACCCAGTGGACACATGTGGCAGCTGCCCACTGCTACTTTTTAACAACTATATTCTACAAAAACCAAGGATATTCACTGCAAAAAACCTGCCGGCTTAAAAACATGAGTTAAGGCGGATGCAAAGTCAATCAAGCACCGAAAAGGAAATTGGCAGTTAAGACTCCTGTCTTAACTTCTGTACCATGTAAGCAGTAAAGATGTTAGCCATACTCCCATATTGTGGCTGCATACAAATTGGCCTACATGCACCCACACTTTGCCATCCTACAAGCCAAATTCTTTTCTTCTGTGGGTTATGGGAAACTGTGATGTTGGGGACAGGAGGGGTGACATGGGTTGGGGACAGGAGGGGTGACATCCATTCCGCCGCAGCCTCCTTCTCACTGGCCTTCCCCGGTCTCACCTTTCTCCCCTCATCTCTGTCCAAAATTCTGCTGCCAGGGTCATCTACCTCGCCCGTCGCTTCGACCATGTGCAGCCCCTCCTCTCTTCGCTTCACTGGCTTCCCCTTCCTGAACGAATCCTGCACAAGCTCCTAGTCTTCACCTATAAAGCTCTTCACAACCTTGCTCCCCCCTACCTCTCTGCACTTATCGCCCTCCATACTCCAGCCCGTGCACTTCGCTCCTCCTCTGTCCCTTCTCTCACCCTTCCACGCCTTCCCTGCTCCCCTAAGCGCCTTCGTCCCTTCTCACTTGCTGCCCCCCATGCCTGGAACTCCCTCCCTGTCCACATCCGCCTTGCCCCCTCCCTTCATACCTTCAAATCTCTCCTTAAAACTCACCTCTTTCGCTCTGCTCTGTCTGACTCTTTATCCTGCTGAGCCACTATTCCTATACCTACGATCGGTTTACCCTTATCCTTGCAACATGGACCTGCCTGCTGTCATTCTCATCGTAACCAAGCCAAGTACGTGCACTTGAGACCTCGCATCTTCATGAATGTTAGACCCCTTGTCTCTCCCTCTGTTCCCCTTCCTATGTCTCTCCCCCAGCTCCTGTCGCTCAGATTGTAAGCCCTAGGGGCAGGGACCGTGTCTATTTTATTACTTTGTAAAGTGCCATGTACACTGCTGGCGCTATATAAATGTTTGTTAATAATAATAATAATAATCCCTGGCTGAGAAAACTGTGGAGGCGTGTGTCCAAGGCCTTTGTTCTGTAAACTGCTTGCTGCCACACCTTCCTTAGGGAACCCAGGAATCATGCCTTACACTATAACCCACTAACACCCAGTCTCCTTACACACAACCCCAGAGACCTGGTCCTTTTTCAGCACCACCCAACCCTATAACAGAGTATCCAGTAGTCCTAAGTCCAAGCCCCTCATCTAGTGGTAACTACTACCCACTCCTCCAAGCATCAGTGGAACTGTCCTTGAAAACAGATTGCAGTATATGTCTGATATGCAATAGGGTTGGGGGGGTTGTGCGGCATGGAAGAGAAGCGGAGACAAGAGGTGAAATTGATAACAGAGTGTGGTATGTGTGTTCTATCAAGCACAAATAAGAGGGATTGACAGGAATGGAAGAGAAAATAGGATCCATTATGAAGGTGTTGCATTTTCACCAAACAAAATGAAAGGATAGAGGGAAAGGGGGCAGAGGTGCCCAGTGGATCAGGTGTTGTCACTCCCTCCTGTCCTCAGCATGGGAGAGTGGAGTAGTGATAAAGGTATGTTCTGAGACTGGCATTGCACATTTCACTGCTACTGAAGCTATCTTCAAAGCTATGCATTATCTGAGATAGTAGGATGATTACTGTATTTGTATGTTACTCCAATCTATTAGTGTCTATTGTTGTGTTTGGGTATATTAAGTTACGCAACTGCTTTTGATGTTCTTTGTTTAAAATGGTTGGCATCATAAGACTGTAGATGATGATTTTTTAAAATTTGAAGACAAAACTCCAGAACTGTATTACAAAAGAGTGCTGAACGTTTAGTTCTTGGTGAGTGTACCCTCCTCTTCTGTTTTGGGTAATGACTGAATGTATGTTGTTACTGTAGCTTCTGGTTAGATGATGTTTACACATTAAGTTACATGGCATGGAAGTTAAAGCGGGAGTCTTAACTGTCAACTTGCTTCCTTTTTGTTTTGGTGCTTGATTGATTTCACATCTGCCTTAACTTCGGTTTTTAAACCAACAGGTTTCTTCTAGTGAATACGTATATATACTGCATAACACTGCTAGCAGCCCTTTCCCAAAATGATTCAACTGAAGGGCAGGGGAACAGGGAGGTATACTTATTACATGAATATCCAAAAGAGAGCATGCCCAAAATAAGTTTGGGAGTCTCTCATTTCATATATATTTGTTAGTAAGAAAGTCTGTTTGTAGCACAGTATGTCTGAAACCTCCTGACGAACGCTTCCCTTCCACCAATAGACTATGAACGACACGTGCAAACAGCTGGAAGAGGACAAAGGGTAATAAGTTCAGCTGATGGTGATGATCCAATGAATATAGTTCACAGTGGGTTTGCAGAGGTGGCTGCAACCACCATGGGACCGGTGCTGGAAGGAGGTACCAGTACCAGCCAGATCAGAAAGTAGGGCTGAAGTTCCATCGGAACCAGGCATTTCATTCACTATGATCAAAAATTGGAATGGACAAAATTCCCTTTGAGTTTTCAGTTGGAAAAACTAAGAACATGTTTGGCCATTCTGTGCATGCACAAAATGGCTGTGGAAGTGCAGAACGGCCATAGACATTTTGTGTTTGTTCAAGAGGCCCTATCAGAATTCTGACTGAAAATAATTTTGACTGATATTTTTTCAGCCTTTCTGTTTCTGCAGAACTGTTGCAGAAAACAGTTGCAACAATGGAATGGGGAAACTATTTTGAACCAGCCCTAGAGAAGAGGGTGGGGACATTCCAGGTCACACTCAAAACCTTTC
Source organism: Sphenodon punctatus (assembly GCA_003113815.1). Lineage (NCBI taxonomy): Eukaryota > Metazoa > Chordata > Lepidosauria > Sphenodontia > Sphenodontidae > Sphenodon > Sphenodon punctatus. The sequence goes on from QEPC01005117.1 coordinate 7,058,166, forward strand.
TGCTTGTGAATGGGATGGGAATCTCATGATTACATGACATGAATGTCTCCGTGACTCCACACAGACACATGTTTTCTCTCGTTCAATTAGTTATAACATTTCAGAATGGATCTGTGAATCTTATTCTCTACCCTCCCTTGCCATTTCGCCAGCATGCTCTGCATCTGCAGTGTCAGGTAAATGCTTAGCTATTTCCTCTTCTCTAGAGATAGTGTTGCTTACATAAAAGAGACAGGTGTATTTCTTGTGCAATGTGGTTGGGATAGAAATATTTTGTCCCATGGGGGAATCGCAGACTGTATAGATGGCACATAAAGTACTTTGAGTTATGCAGTAACACCCAGACAAGGTCGTGGGAGACAGTGGCTGCTTTTAAAACCTTCCCCTGCTTTCTTTTTCTGAAGGTAGCACATACTTAGTACGGGAAATACCACAGAAGCATTAACTTGCTTCTTGTAAAGACTGTAATCAAATCCATTGAGTGAATTAAATTAGTTTTCCACAACATCCATGGCTGTCACATCCATTGGGCTAGACCCCCTGTAGCGGTCTTCTTTAGCCCTATAGACCCCACAGTGCTATGTCAGACAGCCAGGCCTTCCAAGGCCTGCTGCTCTCCCAGACCAGGGCTTGCAGTGCAGTTGGGACACAGCATTCCTATTCTCTACTGAGTGGAACCTATGTGCGGGAAGGACTTCTGCTTCCTGCCAGGCAGCTGATGGGTGGGGAGGAGGAGCACTTCTCCGCACACCGCATACCTCAGCTAGTGTGTACTCCACAAGGGCAACAGGGGTGCAGTATTCCTGCTACCCACAACTGGCTCTTCAGCAAGGAGCAAGAGTCCCATTTGTAGTGCAAGTCCCAGCCTGCCGCTTGCTGGGATGGGACTGCAAAGTTAATTTTGCCTGGGACACAAAAATATATAGGGTTGGCCCCAACGATAACCCTGCTAATTAGCAACTGCAGAGATACCTAGCAGGATTGCTGCAAAGCCCTCTGCTTCATATGGGACTAAATGGGAAGGCTAACAAGCAATCTACATCTCAGCATGCCTCCCAACATTTCCAGCAGCCAGAGGAACAAGCTCCCCTGTCAATAAGCTCCACCTACTCACCTCTCAACATTCCAAGTGCATAAAGGAGGGCAGGATCTGTCCTGCTTCTCATTCCATTTAGTTTCTTGTCATATTCCATCATTCCTGCATTGCAGGAGGGGGCGGGATATAAATTTGATAAATAAATAAATCTCCCCATTGTCCTCTCAAATGCTCTTCCTGGGAAGCAACCAAGAAAGAGTTGCCTGAAGCTTCAATACCGGCCTTTTTGTCTCTCTCCGCTGAAAGAGGGGCTTTGATCCCCTGAAAGCAAGACAGTGGGTGTTAACAAACGTGACAGTGGTCCGCTTGTACCCACTTTGCCTTACAGGCACCATTCAGATGTTTGGCATGGAGTTTCCCAGGGTGTGGTGGCAAGACTCTAGACACCTCCAAAGTCACAGCCTGGGCTAGCCACCGCCGCCACCACGTCCAGGTAACAGCCTGACCAACGAGGCTACAGCTGACTATCACGTATGGTAGCCCACTCTTCCTGGCGCAGTTCAGAGTGACCCCCATGATGGGCGGCCATCACTGGCCACCATGGCTGCCCATCATGAGGGGAAAGATGCTAGATGCAGCATGGGGCGGGGTCAGCTAGCCACAAGTTTGTGTAGCTCTCTGTGTCCCTAGGCCCAGCTGCATAAACATTTGTTCCACAGCCAGACCTGATCCTGAGTGGAATGCAAGCAGCTTCCTAGTCCGGATCACAGTTCGTGATTGCAGCCCTCCACGGTCATGTATGTTAATATCCAGTGTGATTCAGCACTCAACTACGGACTGTTCCTCCTCAACAGGAATTGCTGGAAGGTAGGTCTCTTGAACCAGACAGAATGACAAAGCCGCCTAACTCCTGTGCTCCACTGGCTCCTGCTAGGAATCAATCTCCAACTTAAGACCTAGCCCCTCATCCATAAATTCCTCTTTAGGCTAGCTCTCCTAGAGATCTCCTTAGCCCCCATGGTCCATCACACCTGTTTAGACATACTGAGATAACAGAGTCCTGAAAGGGATTGTCTAGGGCTGGGCACAGGGTATTTCAGACATAAGGCTTGAATCCTTATGTCAGAAACATGCTGATCTTCTTGATGTCAAAGGTCAGCATGTGGCCCCATCCTCGACTTCTGCTGGTTGAAATATTAAGGACCCATATGTGGCATAAATCTCCCTAATAGCAATGGGAGAAGAAAGGAAGATCAGGCTGATTTACACTTCCAAATAGTAGCTGATAGGGATGTGAGAACGCGGTTCAGAAGTTCAGAGTTCAGTCCAAACTCGAGTAGTTCGGTCGACCGAACCGAACTTTCGAACCGAACTTGAATTTGACCGAACTGTTCGGTTGAATCCAAACCAGTTCGGAAGGCCAAAAACCCCAGTTTTGAATGTACAAACTCAATTCAGAATTCAACCGAATTCAAATAGTTCAGTCAACCGAACCGAACTTTCGAACCGAAATCGATTTTTCAACCGAACCAAATTTCCGAACTCTGTTCTGTTTGCACATCCCTACTAGCTGAACTTTCTGCAGGAACTTATCTTCACTTTGTAGATCCTAAAAATGTAGCCGTGTTAGTCTATAGTTATACCAAGAACAGAGAGTCCAGTGGCACTTTAAAGATTAACAAATATTTATTAGTGCATGAGCTTTCATCAGCACAAGCTGACTTCCTCAGATGCATGGAATGGATAGGTTGTTGATCTTACTATATATATGGTTCCAAGTGATGAGATTACTTACAGAGAGGAAACAGTTGACACTGAAAGGCAAAGCCACTTGATCAGATATAAACTCCTCCCAACATACAGGTAAGTGGTAACGGCCACTTCTGGCCTGATCTAAAAAGACAAGGGAAACTAATCAGATCCAATCACCTCCCAAACCATATGTGGGGGGATGTCCCATACATTAGAACTGGATGGAAAACAGAGTTTTCCACTCTATATATGAATCCGATCGACTTCTCCATAGAACCCATTTGCGGTCCTATGTTGAGGCTGTGAGGACAGCAAAGAAAGAGTTCTTTGCTGCCCTCATAGCGTCTGCAAAGTCACATCCAGTGGAGCTGTTCCGGGTGGTGCAGGGGCTGGTCAGTCCAGTCTCCCTCCGCCTGGACGGGGACGTGTCCCAGGCCCGCTGTGAGGAATTTGCCACCTACTTTGAAGACAAGATCTCTCGGATCCAAAGTGACTTTGACACTGGATTAGGAACAGCGGGAGAAGAGTGCGAGGCTATGGAGGCCCCGTCTGGTCCATCTTCTTGGAATGAGTTTCAGGAAGTGACGTCGCCCGATGCAGTGGATGTCCTGGGGTCAGTCAGAGCCACCAGTTGTGAATTAGATCCATGCCCGTCCTGGTTGGTGAAAGCCTCCAGGGAGACTTTGGGGATGGTGCAGGCAAGGGTAGTCAACGCATCCCTTCGGCAGGGGAGATTGTCACCCAGTCTCAAGGAGGCTGTGGTGCACCCCCTGTTGAAGAAGTCATCTTTGGATGTGAATGCACTCGCCAGTTACCAACCCGTCTCTAATTTCCCCTTTTTAGGGAAGATTACTGAACGGGTGATGGCACGGCAGCTCCAGGGTCATCTGGACAGCATCGGTTTCCTCAACACTTTTCAGTCTGGATTCTGACCTGGCTATGGTACAGAGATGGCGTTGGTGGCTGATCTCCACCGAGAGATGGACGCAGGACATTCAACATTTCTGATCCTGCTAGTTCTCTCAGCCGCTTTTGATTCCGTGGACCATGGACTGCTGTTGAGATGACTGCAAGCTCTAGGGGGTCTGGACAGGACTGTCCTTGGGTGGTTCTGTTCATTCCTCTCAGAGAGAAGCCAGTGGGTGGTGTTGGGGGCTGAAACATCTAACCCCCAGGCCTTAAACTGTGGCATTCTGCAGGATTCAATTCTGTCTCCACTACTGTTTAATGTGTATATGCAGCCCTTGGGGGAGATCGTGAGAGGGTTCGGGGTGCGACGTCACCAATATGCTGATGATACACAGCTGTACCTCTCCTTTTCAACCGACCCAGGTCCTGCCATCTCAGTACTGTCCCAGTGTTTGGAGGCCGTGATGGATTGGATGTGGCAGAGCAGACTGAGGCTCAATCGTGACAAGATGGAGGTGATGGTGGTGGGTAGGGCGAGGGAGGTGTTGGCCCCCCTAATGGTGGGGGGGTCCGCCCTCCTGTAGCCCAGCAGGTTCAGAGTCTGGGAGTGTTATTGGACTCAGACCTCTGCCTGGATCGACAGGTGGAGGCAGTGGCTAAAGCCGCCTTCCGCCAGTTGTATCTGGTGCGGAGACTGCGGCTGTACATTTCCAGACCCGACCTGGCCACTCTCATCCATGCCTTCATCACCTCGAGGCTAGACTACTGTAACGTGCTCTACGTGGGGCTTCCCTTGACGCTGGTTCAGAGGCTGCAACTAGTGCAGAATGCGGCGGCCTGTCTCCTCATGGGCACAGGTCGACGGGAGCACATTACGCCCATGCCCTGAGCTCTGTACTGGCTGCCTATAGCGTACTGAGCCAGATTCAAGGTGTTGGCCTATAAAGCCCTACACGGTCTGGGCCCCTCATATCTTAGGGACCGCCTCGCTCTCCACATCCCAGGATGACCCCTTCGGGCTGCTGGGGGCCCTTTATGGAGAGGGTGTTCTCGGTGGCCGTGCCGCAACCCTGGAATTCCCTTCCGGAGGAAGCCCACCTGGCCCCAGGTCTGTTGGCTTTTTGCCAAGCCTGTAAGACCTGGCTGTTCACCCAGGCCTTCGGAGGGGGTGATGGGAGGATGGTGTAGTGGGGGGGAGAATGTGTTTTATAGAATTTTAAAATGATCTTGTCTCTATTTTTAAAATTTTATTGTTGATATTTTGCTTTTGGAAGTCACCCCAAGATGCCATGGCATGAGGGAGTGACTAAAAAATGTAAAGAAATAAATAAAATAAATATATTTTCCATCCAGTTCTCCTGATGTATGGGACATCCCCACCCCCACATATGGGTTGGGAGGTGATTGGATCTGATCAGTTTTCCCTGTCTTTTTAGATCCGACACCCACGTACATTCCTCCATATCTCCTTATGAATGGCACATCTCCTAATGAATGGGCCATTACCACTTATCTGTATGTTGGGAGGGGTTTCTATCTGATCAAGTGGTTTTGTCTTTCAGTGTAAACTATTTCCTCTCTGTAACTAATCTCATCACTTGGAACCATAGATATAGTAAGACCAACTGCTATCCATTCCATGCATCTGAGGAAGTCAACTTGTGCTGACAAAGCTCATGCACTACTGAATATCTGTTAGTCTTTAAAGTACCACTGGATTCTCAGTTTCATTTTGTAGGATTGTACATACCACACACGTGTCTAGACTGAGGTTGCAGTCATCCACCATTTAAGACAATGGGAGCAGAGCCTTTGTCTGGAGTGGCAGAAGATAGCACCCAGCATCATGCAAAGACAAACCCTCTAGCAACAGGCCAAGGGAGAACTCTGCATGAAAGAATTAAGACAGATTTATTCTACACACCCAGTACAGTTGGGTGTGGGAAAGGGATTGACCTTGAGTCTGAGGGAAGAGATGGAAGAGAGAGCTGAATCTGGGCCCAGTGGGAGGAGATGTGGTATTGCTAGGCTGAACCTTTAGTGTTGGCAGTACTGGAACAACAAGGCCATACTAGTCCTCCGGATAATTGCAGGGACTCACTGTGCTGCCTGCCAGTTAAGGTTACTCTGATTAACATACCTAAAAAGGAGGGGAAATGAAAATGAAGTAATGGACATTAAAGATCTCCCTACCAGCTAGCACAGCTGCCAAGCGTCAGTGAGCGAATCACACATTGGGTGATAACAATGGTGCGGGAAGACTCAGACACATGCTTTGCATGTATAAGGTCCCAAGTTCAATCCCCTGCATGTCCAATTCAGGATCTCTGGTAGCACGCCTGGGTGAGGCTTCTGCTGGGGTCCTGGAGGGTCTCTGGTAGCACGCCTGGGTGAGGCCTCTACCAAGACCCTGGAGAGACAGATTTGAAACTCTGCTGCCGTGTCAGGTTATGACAATACTCAGCCTTTGCTGTGTTGTGCTTGTCCCTTTTAAGTTTGTCTGGTGTTACCTGTCTCAAACTAAGTCAGGAAGTCTTTGGGTGTAGAAATTGAGAAATCTTAATGCTGAAAACTCTTTGTTGCTGGATTTTTGGAGGCTCCACCTACAATGGACAAGCCCCTCCCAAGAGCTCTGCCAGGGCTCCACCTACAATGGACAAGCCCCACCCTAGAGTTCTGCCAGTCATAAAGTTCCGCTGGCCTTTGGGGCCCCGCAGCAAGGCTTGGCCCATGGCCCCGCAAACCCTTGGGCTGGCCCTGGTCTCACTGTTAGCAGCTCCTTGTATCTAGGGCCCCAAGCCAAATACGGGTCCGTGATTCATGGATTTCCCACAGAATCCCCACCCCGCAGAATCTCCCGCCCTGCTTCTCCCAGTGCAGAATTTCCAGCCTGCGCTGGGGAGATGTGGGGAAGGAGATTTCACAAGGGAGGGGGATGAAGAAGGGGAATCATCCAGGAATAAAAGGGTGTTGCACGCTGGGCTTTGACTGAGCAATCCCAGTTCAGAGCTGGCAGCAAGGAGGGGAGGGAGGATGGGAAGCAGCCTGTGCTACATCTCCCTCAGGTTCCCTCCCCAACCCTGCTACTGTAGGGAGGAGGAGGAGGAGAACCATTCCCCAGGATGTAGCCACGTCTGCGGAGAGGGGATCACAGGGGCTTCACACTGCCTTTAATCCTGCTCCTCTCTTTTCCCTTCGGGGAGGGGAGGGAGAGGTGTGTGAGTGATTGGGCTGTCCCTGGGGCTGCCTGACAGCTGGGGGGGTAGCGATCTAACTGTTCCCAGGCTGCCCAGGAACAGCGAGATTGCTGGAGCAGGTACCCAGCTGTCAGATGGGGGGGCAGGGGAGGGGCGAGGGGGAAAGTGTACTAGCACCAGCTGTACCAGCTGGCACAAGCCCATAAACTGCAGACAGGGGGCTGCCCATTTGAAGGGCTCCCAATGCTGTCTTTACTGTTGGCTGCTGCTGTGAAGGGGCCCTACAGGGTGGCTCTGGATTTCGGGGCACTCCTGACCTGAGTGTTTGCACCTACAGACTTAGCTCCACCCCTGCATAAGTGTTAGCCCGCCACGCAAACAGACCAGACTTCCCTCCACTCCTCCACAGTTCTATAAGCTATCTCCACCATCAAAATAAATGTGTCATTCAAAGAAACCAAGGAAAAAGCTGAGGCATTTTAGTTGCCTCAGCACCCCCATCTAGCGTGCTTACATGGAAGGACAGTAAAATTCACCAGCATTAGCTTTATATATCCCCACGTATGCGGATTCTGCCACAGCAGGAGATTTGAAGGTCTTCTGAAAATATCTTTGTGCAATGCAGTGATTATGAAAAAACTGATAAATACCATGATGAATACAAAGGACTTTTGAATTTTATTGCTTTGCTTTTTTGCTTTTTTTTCCATCCAGACACAAAATATCTCAGTAAAAATCAAACATACTTAACCTACTCTTTGGATCTGCTTTCTCAGAACTGCTTACTACGTAGCCAACTCGTTGCCCTACCTGCCTCTCCTCTGGGTAAAGCCACACGAGACGGTGCTGGCCGGATCCCCCGCCCAAACCGGAGATGGCGAACGCAGCCACCACACTTTGGGCCAGTGGGGAGAGTCGGCCAAAAGGTCTGCCCCCCTGCAGGGAAACCAGATGGGCGGGGTGCTGTAACAAGTCCCAGCACGCCCCAGTGCAGGCTTACTAGGCCTGAACCTAGCAGGTGCTCTCATTCTGTCGGAAAATACCGACCTTTTGGGTGTGCTTCCAGCCATTCGTCTGTATTTTTTGTGTCTGCGCTTCTAGTACTGTCAGTATCAGAGCCTGCAATTTCCTAGCATTTTATGATCATTTCTGGTAATTTTACCAATACCACTGAAATTACCAAAAAATACAGATAACTGGAAATTACCAGAAATTACTGAAATGGTGGAAAATAGCAGAAAATCACAGAAAAATGTCCAAAATGCTGGTAGATTTCCTCCTCATGCGAATGAAGGTAAAAGAGCGGTTTCCACTGGAAAAAGCTCTTGCAGATAACTTTTGTTTCAGCTCAAGGGCCAAGGACACGTCCACACAGACAGGCACCCAGCCCCACGCCACCCAGCACCGTCCCAGCCTGCCCACTATTCTGCCCCCTGCCATGACATGGATACACAAGAATGGCAAACTATGCCCACAGTTCTATGGTGCTGGCAGACCTCAACAAGGGGCGGGGTTGCATGGGTCCAGGCTGATAGGAGGTGACCCATTACCCACATTGGTCCTGGTGGGGCAACTGTAGCTCACGATATGTCACTGGCCTCTTTGGTTGGATGCATTGCATAGCGGCCAACCAACTGACCCAGGGCGGAAATGGGTGAACATCTGGCAGCCACTGGCCTGATGGTTAGCTGTACTGTAGGCTAATATGGGTTAATGCCTCATTAATCTTTAACATGCATCTGTATGCTAAATGACAAGTACAGACAGGATAGAGCCAATTAATTGTATCTGGTGCACAGTTCTACCTGCCTAGTTTTCACTTTGGCTGCATTCAGACCTGCGGTGGTGGCAGCAGCGAGACGTGGCAACGCAAAGGAGCTGGCGGCTGGGGAAAAAATCGGTGCGAATAGGGATCTGCCGCGGCTTCTCTTGCACATGTCAGGGTGCAAAATCCTGCCATGACATGCGCAAGAGAAGCCGCGGCAGATCCCCATTCGCACCGGCTTTTTCCCCAGCCGCCCACTCCTCTGCATTGCCATGTCTCCCTCGTCCCTCCCGGTGCCACCACAGGTCTGAATGCAGCCTATAGGTCTCACAAGATTGGGGAATGAGAGTACAACCGTGCTGGGCTCCCAAAGTCACTTCCCTAAGGAGCTTACAATCTAGAATAGACAAGGGATGGGAACCATAGGCAGGGGCACACCAGGAAAGACAGGGATACATTAATGAAGCTGATAGATGGCAGGTGCAACCTGGTCATAGAGTGGTACCACATACAACAGCTGAGGGAGAAGGGGAATCCTGAAGGGTAGGGCAGCATAAAGAGTGTAGGGGAGCAATCTATGATCTCCAGAAACTGACTTCAGAACTTCTGACAGGGGAATGGGAGGCAGGGGTCCCCCACTACTAGGATGTGCCAAGGCCCCAAATTTCTCTCAACCGGCGTGGCTAATACCTGTCTGCTGCCTGTACACTTTATTCTCCTGGGGTTACTTTTGAGTGCAACTCAATTATGTGTATTGCTACAGAATGACATATGGTATGCACACAGTGAAGGCCTTACATATTAATAGTTCCTCTTAATGGACAGCCTGTGAACAGGTGTTTGTTATTTCTTACCAGTCAGCAGCTGCCTCGCTCATTACAACAAAAGAAATAAACTAGCCGTAGAATGATTCCACAGTCCATAGGCAAGTGGATAAAACGCTGAACTGGGGGCTCTCCAACACCATTCCCCCTTGCAAACTTGCTAATTTTTCCTTAATTCTGTGTTTGCCTTAACCAGTAACACTGTGTTCACATAGCTGCTGATTTCCCTGTATTTCAATTATTTCTTTTTATTCAGCTGGTGGCGGAGGACATGAATGAGCAAGGAACACTGGAAGTGGTTAAGATTTTATACAACACTCAGAATGCGAGTTTGTGCAACTACCCGCTGTAAAAAGAGTGTTGTGTGGTGCATAAGCCCTGGCACCCAGGAAACCCAAGTTATGCTCCCAGTTCTGCTGCTAGTTCACTAGCCGACACTGAGAAAGCTGTAGGGCTGAAGGCAGACTTTTGCCTGTTCTGATTTCCAATCAAGAGCAGGCATTTCATTCATTTCAATCAGACATCAGAGCACATCATAGTCTGGTGCAGTCCAGTTCCAATCGGAACAGACGGAAAATAATTTAAAAACCCAGTTGTTTGTGCATACACAAGATGGTTCTGCCCTTACTTAACATGGCAGTGATGCCACAGCCACCATTTTGAGTAAAGGCAGCATCATTTTACACATGTGCAGAATGGCCCAGTGGTCAATGGCCAGTGGGGGGGGGGGGTTGCTATTGTTTTTTTAAATCTGAATTCCGATTGTAAATGTTTATGATTGGAATTACGATCAAAAATACCACTAGCTGTTTTGTTTTTGTGAACAATTTTGCTGAAACAGAGAAGTTATTTCACACCAGCCCTAGAAAGCTGCTTCTTCATACCTCAGTTTCTGAATGTGTAACATAAAGAGAGCAATATCGCTAACCCTAAGGGTGAAAAGTATTATAGAAGAGCTATGAATTCTCCTTAATAGATGAGTTAGCAGAAATAAGAGTTTGAAGAAAGACACTACAGTGCGTTGCACAGAGCAGAGACACTCTGCACTGCACTGAGGGGGGTGAAGCATGCCTTCTGTGGAAATGACTTTCAAATGTTTGAACACTTGTTTATACTTTACTTTGTGCCAAGTGCTCTAGCTTCCTAATCCCCAAAGCACATGAAAGGAATATTATTTAGTGCAGGGAAGGAGTGTCCTGCTGGTAGGCAGCTGCACTGCACTGTGATACAGCTTGAATAATCAGAGGAGGGTACCTGTGCCAGGGGGTGGGAAGGGCACCCCACCTGTGGACTTTCATCACCTGCTTAGTCTGTAGCTTCGTGGGGGGTGATGCCTAGGTTGACTGAATGGTCTAATGATGTCATTGATATTGGAATGTCGTTTCTCTGTTGAAAACTTACATCAGAAAACTCTCTTCTGTGCCAATTATTTCATCCAGCCTGTTTTCTGGGGCCACTGTGTCTCTTTCCAGACATTTCTAATCGTAGGACAGATTCTAGAATACCTGATAGTAGGGAAGGTGAGCATGTTGGATTATCCTAGCCCATTAGTAATATATACTGGATTTTTAATGTGCTTTCTTTCCTAACCGTACCATCCATGCTCCATGCCCCTCTACAGACAATGAACTAAAAGCTTCAGACATTGAAGAAACTAAATATATGAGCACACGCCTTCCTGGGGGTGAGCTCGTCATTCTTCCCTCTAATGGCATTGATTTCCTTTTCATTCTCACAGCTGAAGAGAAAGGGGAAATAGTAAATAAGAGAATAATGTCACTTCCACGTTGACATGTAGTAATGAATAGTCGTGTGTAGCATGAATGGGAAACACAGGAAAGCAATTTGATGAAACCCCAGACCAGAGTTTTGTCTTGATGATCATGAAATGGTGCTGCAGTGTTCCCGGCTCTCAAACACATGGTATTTACAATTTCAGATGTTTTATTAAAAACTAAATTTTTAATATCTTAAGCTAAAATTATGAGACTTCCAGCTTCCATTTTTTAAAGAAGGGACTCATCCTTCAGGCTTTAGAGAAAAGCTTGAATATATGGCTCCAGGGGGTTATAAAAGCTCAAATAAAGAGACACAAAAATCCAAAGATTTATTTTAAAGTCTTAATACTTTGAATTTTTACCTCATGAATATTTGGGATTAGGAACATATAAATGGTCCATCTAACTTAGTATCTTCTGGTAATGCTGCTGTTAGGAAAGGTGGGGGGGTTGGGGTCATGCCACTCTCCAAGCCTGGGTATTCCTGTCCTACTCCGAGGGTAAGGCAGGAGTAAATGGCCCTCAGGATCCTGTGTGGGCAATCTCTCAGATAACGAGAGGAACCCAGATCATCATAGGATGGAGAGGACAGGGATCCCGCAAGGGATGGGGTGGGATAACACCCGGTCCAGGAGGACAAACAACACAAAATACTCACGCAGACTGGGGAAATACCACCAGGGAACACCAGGGATGGAGATGTTCATGAAGGGGTGCCAGGTCCAGGGGTGAGGACTGGTGTGCCAGGTCTCCAGGGAAGTCACTCACTCAGCTGTCTCGCACTTAGGCTGGGTAGGGGAACCCACTGAGGGGAAGAGGTGGTGGGAGGGAGCCCACACTCACTCCTCCCATGCAAATCCTTTCACTCACATGCACTTCTCCAAGACAACACTCTAGGGACAAAGATACACACTCCCAGGCACTCTCCAACACTCACACATGAAGACAAGGTAATCACCAGCACTCTGAATCACACAGTACTCTGTACAGAACTAGCTAGGGCCAGCCTCTCACAATGATTACCGGCAGGGAGTAGCTGCCCTGCCGGCCTTTTTATACCTGTGCTACCCGTCAAGTGTTCCCATTCCCATTCCTGACCCCACCCCTGCATTGGGGCTGACCAGGTGCCCTGCAGCTCCCTGTCCTGCAAGGCATGCGCTGCATCGCAGCTGGGCAACCATGGAAGTGGGTTGCACGGCGTCCCCCGCACTCTACAGCGCTGAGCCATGCCCCCGCTCCCCGAGCTGATTGCCACAGCTTTGTTCTCACCCAGGCTGCCAAGGTGTCCATAGGGCGCGGAGTCGCACAGCATGGCCCCACCGAGCGGCAAGGCCCCCCAGCTCAGCCTGAACCCTGACAGTACTCCCCCATCCAGGGCCCCCACCAAGCCAGCCCACCAGGCCAAGCTTGCTGCGGAGGTGGAAGCGCCAGATCAATGTTGGAGCATGGACATTGGCCACGGATTCCCACAGCATTCACTGGGGCCGAACCCATTCCAGTCGATGACATAGAGGAGGTGACCCCTGCAAAGTTTCAAATTGAGAATACGTGCCAGGAAGAAGGGGGGGGGATTCATGGGTTTAAGAAGCGAGATATGATAGGTGGAATGAATATGCAGGTGTTGGGGTAAGTCCAGGGTGTATGTAACATGGTTTACCTTTGTCTTTATGGGAAAGGGGCCCATATAGGTGTCATCTAGTTTCATAGATGGTCATTGGGACGAGTAGTGCTGCCGTCTCACCCATACCAGCTCGCCTATTTTTAAGTCCAGCGAGGGGCGACGATGTCGGTCTGCGTATAGTTTGTAGGAGTGAGTGTGGGCTTCTCTCTGTACCTGATGGATCCTCTGTGCCATGGCTCCTGCTGCTGGGATGTTGGTGGAGGAAATATCTGTTAGACAGAGCGGGGGATGGAAACCGTAAGTCACATAAAATGGGGATGTTCCTAACGAGGCATTCGCAGCATTGTTATATACGAATTGGGCAATAGGTACGTAGGCTGCCCAGTCATTTTGGAGGTAATTCAGGAAGCATCATAAACATTGCTCCATAGTCTGATTAATTCATTCCACTTGACAGTTGACCTGCGGAAGATAGGCGGTTGTGGGACTAAGGTGGACGCCCAATATACAAAAAAGGGCCTTCCAGAATTTCGCTACGAATTGTGGTCCTCTATCTGATACTATCTCCTGGGGTAAGCCATGTAGTCGAATGACATTTTGTAAAATAAGAAACACTGTCTGTTGCGATGACGGTTGTCCCTTGCAAGGAATGAAATGCGCCATCTTGGTGAAGTAATCCACGACAACCAAAATGGCATTACAACCATCAGAGACGAGGAGTTCGACAACAACGTCTAAGGTTATCTTTTGCCATGGCCCAGAGGGTAGGGGAGTTAGTTGTAGTAACCCAATGGGGGAACGGCGAGGGATTAACTAACGTTCTACGTTCCCCGGGGTGTCCAACTAATGGTGAGCCCACACTCACTCCTACTATGCAAATCCTTTCACTCACACACACTTCTCCAAGACAACACTCTAGGGACAAAGATACACACTCCCAGGCACTCTCCAACACTCACGCACGAAGACCAGGTAATCACGCAGTACTCTAAAGAACTAGGTAGGGCCAGCCTCTCACAACAATTACCGACAGGGAGCAGCTGCCCTGCTGGCCTTTTTATACCTGTGCTACCTCTCAGGTGTTTCCACTCCTGATCCCTGTTCCTGACCCCGCCCCTCCACTCCCTGCATCGGGGCTGACCAGGTGCCCTGCAGCTCCCTGTCCTGCAAGGCGTGTGTTGCGTCACAGCTGTGCACCCAGTTGCTGGGCAACCGTGGAAGTGGGCGGCGCAGCGTCCCCTGCACTCTGCGGTACTGAGCCACATCCCCCGAGCTGATTGTTGCGGCTCCGCTCTCCCCCAGGCTGCTGAGATGTCCAGAGGGCGCGGAGTCGTGAGACCCCTAGGCCCGAACCCTGACACCTGCAGGGGAAGAGTACAAAAAACAATCCAATTATGGAATGATCCAGTCATTGCTTGTTTTAAGAAGGGCATTGGCAAATTGGAGTGTGTTTAGAGGAGAGCAACAAAGATGATAGAAAATCAGGAAAGGAAATTTCATGAGAAAAGGTTATAGGAACTGGGTATGTTTAGACTAGTGAAGAGGAGATGAAGAGGAAACGACATAGCAGTCTTTGAATATTGAAAGGGCTGCCACAAATATGACAAGGAACTCTTCTGCATTGCTACACACAGCAGGGATATAATTTTATTTATTTATTTAAATTTATATGCTGCCTTTCCCACAGTGGCTCAGGGAGGCTTACAATACACAGTAATAAAACAATAATGAAATTCTTTTAAGCCCCCTCCTATTCCCCAAACAAACCCTCTCACCAAACCTCAACTCCACCCAAAACTTCCAACCCATTTAGCTCCTCCCGCCAAATGCTTTTTCAAATAAGAAGGTTTTGCATGACCTTCAGAAGATTCTTAGGCCCAGGCTCAAATAGACCTCCCAGGGCAGGAAATAAGAACATAAGTAGTGCCATACTGGGTCAGACCAATGGTCCATCGAGCCCAGCACCCGTCTCCGACAGTAGCCAATCTTGGTTGCTTGGAAGAAGTACCCAACAGGTCACAATGGTGCGATCCATTCCCTGTTGTTCACTCCCAGCTCCCAACAGTAAGAGGTTACATTCCCCCAAAACTACCTGGCTAATAGCTGCCAATGGACCTATCCTCCAGAAACTTCTCCAATCCTTCCTTAAACCCAGCCATACTACTGGCCTTGGCCACATCTTCTGGCAACAAATTCCACAACTTAACTGTGTGTTGAGTGAAAAAAATACTTTGATTTATTTGTTTTAAATCTGCTGCGTGTTAGATTCTTGGAGTGTCCCCTAGTTCTACTACTGTTCCAGAGGATAAATAACTTTTCCCTATTAATGTGTTCCACACCTCTCATGAATTGGGGCAGCAACTAAGAATGCCCTCCTGTGCACCCTCGTCCCACGGACAAGAGTAGCAGATGGAATCTTCAAGAGTACATCCCCGGCAGACATAATAGGCTTACGCTACAGGAAAGTAGATTTCAACTAAATACCAGGGGGAAAACCTTCCTAACAGTAAGAGCTGTGCAGCAATGGAACAAGTTGGCTAGGGAGGATATCAGTTCTCCATCACTAGGGTTTTCCAAAAAGATGCTGGACAGGCATCTATTGGGGATGTTGTAGCTGTAGTCATCCTGCAACCAAGCAGGGGGTTGTTACTAGATGAGCCTGAAGGTGCATTCTGGGATTTGGTCATTCACTTCCAGCAGTCACAGATTGCGACCCTTGACCAACTTGACGAATAGCCATTGAACACCCTGTCCTCCAGGTTAGCAATACCTTCAGTGTAAGTTATCCTTTTGCCCCAAGATGGGCTGTGTCTAAGCAGCACCACATGGTGAACACAGGGCCAAACCAGTGTTCATATCAAGGTCAAAACACACATTCAGAAACCCATTGACGTTATGACCACTTTCAGACATCCCCCCCCCCCCGCATATCCAGGCTGCGGGGGGGGGGAATGCGCATCCCAAATATGTGCGAGGATCAGCAGATCTGAAAGGCCGCCCCTCCCCCGGCGCAGCTTTGCCGGCAGAGATGCGCAGGGATGCAGAGCAGGAAATCAACGTCTACATCCCTGCATGTCTCTGCCGGCAAAGTGGCACTGGGGGGTCTTTCAGACCGACTGATCCCCACGCATATTTGGGTTGCACATTTTTCCCAACCCCCCCACAGTCCGAATATGCATGGGGGGACCACGACTGAAAGTGGCCTTAGTCTAAAGACACCCCCATTCTAATGTGGGAAACTGAGGTACACAGTTGAGTTCTACGATTTGTCTAAGCTTTGCAGTATACCAGGAGTAGAGAAAGGGAACAGAATTCAGGCCCTCTGAATCCAAGTCCCATGTTGTCTAAACAGATTCAAAAGCTTATAGACAGCTTCAACAAAATGATCTGACACAGGGACACGGACTGAGCTGCTGGTGGTTCATGAATGTGGCTCAAACTGAAATCACAGTTAACTTCCAGTGGTCATATGTTTCATGCAACCTTAAATCAAGAAAAGTATATGAGCACCACCTGCTGGTAGCCAATTCCACAAAGTCAGTCAGAACTCTGCAAAAACAATAAATAAAATTGTGCCACAATACTTGTGCGTGTCCACGGTTCTCACTGCATCCCACAGGTGACTGGTAACTGCCAATAGGGGAAGGAGTGCACAGGGGTCAGGGCTGGGCAGGGGTTCTAGGGACCTTCTGAAAATCTGGGGGTGCATGTACCCGCACCCCTACAAGTCACCTATCCTGCACCCAGTAGAAATCAAAGCATCAACTTCCCTAGGGTGGCATATAGGCTGTAAAGATGTCTCATGTGATTGGATGGAAAAGTATTCATGTCCTAACTGATTCACTACCCCAGTTCTTCAGCTCTGAATCCACAGCTCCCAAAATTTTGCTTGAGTGATCCCATTTTGAGACTAATATAATTCTACAAACCCAGGCAGTAATAAAGACATGCAGAAGGTATGAAATATCAGCCAGGATCATGACCCCAAACACAAACACCACCATCCCACCTGGGATCCTGAGCCATACTTTAGGAACATCAGCTCCAAAGGAGACTACTCCCTTCTTTGTCTGCTTCTTCTTGAGAAATATGCTAAAATATGGGTGCTTGTCTAACTCTGGATGAGCGCAGGTAATATTCATGCAGGCACAAACAAGGAATACAGAGAGATATCTCCATCTTCAACAGGTATAAAAACTTTAATAAAGATAAAGATGTTCCATACAATACTTCCTGTGGTGGATCCCAAACAGAGAGGAGACATTAAGGAAGGATGTTTATAAATGAGACAAATCGCCTGCTGGAGTCCATGCAGCCTCCAGTCACAAACACACACACACACACACACAGTTTAGCATGTAGACCTAATAAACATGCAGCCCCCTGCATGTATTTCGTGTGCTGGTTGTAGCCGCCACTGGTGGCACCACTCGGCGCTTTCCTCTCCCCAGCCCTGGCTCTGATGGAAAGGTGGGGGTCACAGTCAGAGAAGGTGTCTTCCCTGACCATGACACCCCCTTTCCATTACACTCTCCTCTTGCAGCAGTGTTTGCATGCTCGGGTGACTGCAAGAGGAGAAGGTTCTTCCTGTGTCCCCACGCTTTACTCTTTCTTCTTGCAACCGCTTCACATCTCATCGCTTTCTCACAGCCACACAAGCAGCGATCAGCTGTGAAGTGGCTTCAAGAGGAGAGCGCACACTTGGGCGGCTGCGAGAGCGCAACGAGCTGTGAAGCAGCTGCAAGAGGGGAGAGGAGAGAACGGGGGTGCAGGAAGGACCTTCTCCTCTTGCGCCCCACTCTCTCCTCATGCAGCTGTTTCACAACTGATCGCTAGCAGCTGCTCTAGGCACAACTCTATAGTGCTCGAAAACCTGGATGCAGACAAGGCTGCGGGCGAACCTAATAGATGGGAGGCAGATGTGCGATAGTCCGTGTGATGGGACCACAATATCCTTGGATGACACCATGAGTGGGGACTGTGCAGGGGTGCAGACAAACATCTGGTGGACACCAAATAGACAGGCAGGCAAACACGATGTGGTGGGTGCCAATTCGGGCTATTTATTTTCACCCAATATGAGGTCATGCCATCTCTGTATGGGGTCACAAGCACAAGGATATTGGGTATATTTTGCATGTTTTTGTTGCAGTTTGGGGGTCATCACAGAACAAGGGTGTAGTTATAATATTGTTGCTTGCCCCACTTCCCCGAGTGGTGGGAAGTTTCAAGGGCAGCCTTGCTAGGTCGGTGTCAGGATACTTACTGTGTGGTATAAGAGTCCATTTTTTACAAATGTACAAGTTGAGAGGAATGACTGGGACCAACTGCCAGCTCCTCCAGCCAGATCCTGCTGAACCTTCCAGGTCCAGCACCCCAGGGTCCCCTGAAGGCTGTCTCTGTAGCCTTCTTCCCCAGAACTCCAGCATGCAATCTCCTACTAGATTGTGCTCTGCTCTCTCTCACTCACACTGAAAGCTGTTCCACCAGTACTCAACACTGCCCAGCCAGTACTTGGCCTCACCTGGCCATAACCATTATTTATAAGGCAAGATGCTGGCAGGAGAGCTCAGGTGTGGCTGATGGCCCTATACACCAAGTTACATTCCAGGGGGATGAATCCCAACAGGAAGTTACATTCCCAGGGGTTGGGGCAGCCCAGATCCATAACAATATAATAGCGACAGACAGTGCAACTGCACTGGGGTCCACAAGCCTTGAGGGGAGAGGAGGCGGCCATACTCCCTGATGCAGCAGCACCCCCTACTCCCAGGAGGAGCAGCAACAGGATGCATTCCAGAGCCCATTCCATCCTAGCTACTCCTGTGTCGCGGAACCTGAAAATGGGTGACACAAGTAAAGTTTTGCAGCAATATACTCTGGTCCCTTTTAGGAACTAGGAGGACCGAGAAGTCTATTATTCTAACTTAACTCCCGACAAGTTGTTTGATGTGTCTCTCTCTCTCTTCAGAGTAAACATGGGCAGTAAAGAGAGTTGAATATGTAGAATTATTTCTACCCAAAGTGGTGGTGCCGTTGCTGCTGTTAAGATAGTGGCCTGCTGGTGAGCACCAGTCAAAGAGTATTAAAACTTATTCGAAGGGAATGCAAAGAGTAATTCAAAAGGTAAATGCCACCAGTTTCCTTCAGGAGATGGTGGATCAAGATTCTTGAGCCACATAGGCCTGCAAAGGACAATAAGTTAATTGTCTGCAATTTTGAGAGCCGGTTGACATCTTTTGAGGAATTTGTAGCTATTTAGCAATAAAGGGGATACGTCAGTGTGCAACTGGAAGGGGGAGGTCAGTGTCATCCCTCAACATGATCCTTGACATTCAAAAGAGGGTTTTTTATTATTAACTAAATTAGAGAGAATCCTGCAATGTCAAGTTGAAGGTATAGCACTTTTGTCAGGTTTGTATGGTGCAAATTTATTTGTACAGATCTACAGTACCCATGTAGAAGGTTGAATGGATGATAGCAACTTATTACGAGAAGTAATGAAACCTTAAGGTGCTATCAAAATGAAACTTTAGCATTTCAATTAAAATTGAAGAGTAAAAAGATATTTTGTGGGTTTCTTTTTTTAAAGTCTTGTCCTCCAAATCTCAGAGGGAAGCTTTAAATTTTTGAAATTCACGAAGAACTGAATAATGAGCTCTCTGGATCTACACAGAGGGGATATTTTTAGAAATATATTTTGGAGTCTGGGAGAATATTTCTCTCATATGGGTTTCTCTGAAGAAAACCTTACAAACTCCTCTTCCTGGCACAGTTTAAAAAAAAAAAAAAAAAAAAACCTAAACAAGTGTAAAAATCTACAGCAAAATTCATTTTTTAAAAAAAGTCAATGAAACCCCCCACACACTTATTTGTGGGAGTTCCCAAGGCCCATCGGAAACTCCTCTGATGAAGAAGCATGGCATGAATTTTTCTACTGAATTAATTCCTCAGTTACATGTATTCCTGAAAAGTTACTTAAGGTGAACTTTTCTAAATTGTTCATCCACTATAAAATTGTCTTTTTCATTTGCCTTAAGTGAACCTTGTGCTTGTGTAAGGTACAGGAAGACACTCTAAGGACTAGAATTTTCTTATTCATCAACAGAATAGGATCTACATGGGCAGCCAAAGTGCAAATTTCCCTTGAATGTCACAGTAAAGTAGTCTGTCTCTCCAGGAGTAAGCACTTCAGCCTCTCTGTCTCAACTTTTTACTGCATTGGCACCCAACCCATGGCTTATGAGCAGCATGTTCCTCACAACAGCTCAGTAAATACAAAACAGTGAGAGTGAAGGGGGGAGAGCATGGGGGGGGGAAGATAGAGAGCATGACTCAGATCTGGCAAGGGAAGGGTTAGAATTAGTTCTGAAATGAAGTCTTCAGAAACTGCTGAACTTTGGGGTCTTCGACCTGGAAATGGCAGTTTTTGAAGTTCTGGGGAGCGTGACTGTTCCTCGGGGAAACTTCAAAACCCTTCGGAAACTTCAGACACACCTGCGCGCCTGGACCTGGCTGGAGAAGCTCTAAGAAGCCTCTGGAAACAGTGCCATATTTGGTAGGGGGGTGGGGATAGAAGGGGACAGATGAGTCATGAGGTAAGGCAGGTTTTGAATCTATTGGCTGGACAAGTCAGATGTTTAGTTTTGATTGGTACAAGCTTCAGCCAATAAAAAGAGAAGTGTCAAAAAAAAAAAAATTGGCACACACACAACTAGAGTCATTTCCCATTCTCTGGCGAGTCTGGCTGTGTGGTGCTACACAACTATGAGTAATCGGCAGGGCGGTGGCTCCTAGCATAGCATGGCATGGTTTGGCCTGCCTGTGTATATTTATTTATTTATTCATTTATTTGTCAATTTAATACCCCGCCCCTTCTGTCATCAGGCAGCCCAGGGCAGCTTACAATGGGGCCAATGCTGGGCCATGGGGGGTTTGCATGCCATGTTTCTTTAAAATAAATAAATAATAGTGTTCCAGAGGGCACATTGCTTGTTGGCTACTTCTGCTTGGTTGGCTTGGCAGTCGGACAGAAGCACTATGAGGAGCCAGAGGGCTCTCTCTGCCTGGCACCTATACCTGGGTCTCTCTGTGTCACACCATCCAATCCTCGATGACAAGAGGGTGCCGTGTGTGTGAGTGAGAGAGAAATGTGCTGTCTGCTGGGCTGGCTGGCTTTTGGTGGGAAGGAACTGGATTGCACTGTGTGTTGTTGATGGTCTCTCTGGCTGCCTCCAGATGTTTATTTTATTTTATTTATTTTATTTTACAAATTTATATCCCGCCCCCTCCTGCAATGCAGCTCGGGGCGGCTAACAACAGTAATAAAAACAATTAAAATTACTTAAAATATAAATATAAAATACATCAATAA
>QEPC01005117.1:7093283-7155059 GCA_003113815.1 Sphenodon punctatus
CCCCCCCCCCCCCCCACTGACCACGCAATCCAACTGCTCATGTGAAGGAGGTGCATGGAGGAGCGAACTCCTATGAACCATGCAGCAGTCACTCATGGGCATGCACAGAGCACTGACAAAAAATCAGGAGTGCTCCATGCGGGGCCAGCCACATGTGTGGAGGTTTCCTCCATGGGCGAAGTAGCTATACCAGGAGCCACCCCTGTGAAGCGCTCCCCACATGCATTAGGTGCGTGGACACCCCACAGCCATGCCACTCAGTAGCCATGGACGCCCTTGCCTGCCTTGCTCGTTTAAAAACAACCTATGTTTAAAGGCCTCCAAGGATGGGGCCTTCACAACCTTCCTTGACAAACTATTCCACTGCCTAACTGTCCTAGAAGTTAGAATTGTTTTCCTAATATTTAGCCTAAATCATCACTCTTTTAATTTAATCCTGTTACTTTAGTGACCAGAGAGAACAAACGGGCATCATTTTGCTTAGAGCAGCTTTAACAGATTTGGAAATTGTAACCATGTCCCTTGTAACCTTCATTTTCCTAGGCTTGTAAACATTCCCAGTTCTTTCACTCTCTCCTCATAGGTCTTCCACTCCATCCCCTTTATAATCTTTACTGCTCTCTTCTGAACCCTCTCTCTGTTAGAGAGTAGGTGGTGCAAAGTTCATGTCTTATGCGACTCTTCACTGTATCATTTCCACAAATATATTTTATTTCCCCACAGAACTACAAAAGGCTTTAGTTTGAGGAATTGGGCAGGTTTGAAGTTTGCTAACCTGAGCCCTTTTAAAGACGTACAAACCATATCCCACTGGAAAGGCACAGGAATATTACCCAGGAGTAGCAACAGTCCAAAGTAAGCAGTGACAGCTCTGTCACCTCAATCCCCCACTCCAAACAAGACCCTGACCCCTGCAAACCCCAAGGGCTCCCAACAGACTGTAAGGTGGTGGGGACATGGAGGCAGAAGTTGGGCACGGCGGGGGAAGGGCCGAAAGCAAAAAGGCCCACAGAACCTAGGGCGAGCCCCCGCGGGAGGCCAAGAAAGCACAGCGCAGGGGGCCCCAACACAAAGGCAAAGCGTAGAGCTGAAGGATAGGGAAACCCCGCGGAGGAGGAGGAGTCAGAGCGAGCTGACAGCCACGGCAACAGCTGATCTAGGGGGCGTGGCCTCAGCGCGGCTCTGAGAACGCAGGGGCGGGGCTTGCCCTACATAATGGAGGCAGAAAGAACACAGCGCTGCCGGAGAACAGCAGCGCTGTGAGACTGGCCCCGAGCGAAGTTGAAAGACTTAAAGCAAGGAGTGACTTTGGAGAGAGTGGAGAGTGAGAGCGGTCGAGGCGAGAGTGAGAGAGTGAGGTGAGTGCGAGAGAGGTGTTGGGTGGGTGGTGTGAGCGGGTGCATGGGTGCACTTCCCTGCCCGAATCTCGGTCTGGGCCCCCTCCCCCCTGTGTAGCGCGTGAAGGTTCCTCCCTATCCCCTCTTTTCTGGTCCCTGTTCCCCTGTTTCCCCCACTCTACAACCACACTTCCTCAAACCCCAACCCTGACTAGAGCACTGTGCAAGCGAGGTGATTGGGGTATACAAGGGAGCTTGAAAGAAGGGGCTCCACTCGAGGTTGCGTTCCTCCACCCCGATGATGAAAGGGCCCTGCTTCTGCTGAAGTATTCCAGGCCACCCAATATCCTGAGGGGTTGTTTTTCCCAGGGTACTTGAGTGGAGTTCAACGGCTGACAAGAGAGTCAGGGTGTGGTGAAGGAGGCTTGAAGGCATCCGTGGGACCTTCCCCCCAATCCCCTACCCCACCTAACACAGACTTGAGGTTCCAACTCATATCCTCTTGTGTCTATGCTTGGGAAACATCTGCCAAAGCTATAAGCGCTAGTGGTTGGGTCCTGAGTCAAGCCAAACCACAGCATGGGGCTCGTGTGGACAGCCTCATCCGTCCCACAATTTATTTATTATTTACTATTTTTCTAGCCTGCCCCCTCCTGCTCACAGAGCAGCTCAGTGTGACTTACAATCTGGGGAGAATACATCCGTTCCATCTTATTCCCACCCCATGTCTACATTCATGAATTTTACGAGCTTCACAGCAGAACCACAGTTTACTTTCACCTGTAGAAATGCCAGAAACTGTGACATTTTGATTGGTTTATGGTTTCCTCTGAACCTGGCTTTAAGCAGGAAAACTACAGAAAAATTAAATGCCTTCAAACATCTGCAAATTACTTTTTCTGTGGTATGTGTGTGACAAGGACAGAATACATGCTGGTAGGTTACTACTGGAGAGGAGCTACAGAACTCACATCCACAAGGGAAACTGCCAGCCAGGCTTCACAGCATCTTAGCCCAACTTATTATAGGCTGCTTTTAGACGAGACAAATTTGTGCATGATTGGTGAAAAATGTTTTAATGCTCATTTAAACACCTAGACCATTTTAAATGCGCATTTGCCATGATCGTGTAAAAGCCAAAACTGTTTTGAATGTGTTTTTAAAATAATGCACATTTTTTAAAACCGGTTTTGAGCCCCTGTGATGATTGGGGGAATGTCAAAACCGGTTTTAAAAAATGCACATTATTTAAAAAACACATTCAAAATGGTTTTGGCTTTTACATGATCATGGCAAATGTGCATTTTAAATGGTTTAGGTGTTTAATGAGCATTAAAACACGCGCATTTTTCACCAATCAAGCGGAAATTTGTCTCGTCTAAAAGCGGCCTTAGTCATTCTATTTTAAAATGACAAATGTAGGAAGATGCAAGGACCCACCAACAGTATAACAATTTAACCTTGTTATAACACACTGTATTTGGGAGCCACATGGAGGACCCTATTGTACCTGAATTCAGTTGATAAAGTCACCAATATTGTTTGTTGTATGCACTGACCAGTAATAGTGTGTGTCATCCATAAGATGAGCAGGACAGGAATATCACAGGAGTTATAAGTCCCTAATCAAAGGAGTCCCTTTTATATGTGCACGTAGGCATATTTACAGTTTGTGAAAAGGTCCCAACTCAGGGAAAACCCTAAGGATAATGTCCAGACTCAGGGTTTGTTTCAACTCAAGCCTTGAGAACAATAGAAAGCAAACTATTGTACCTTATGAGTACAATAGAAAACAAGCAAATAGATAAAAGGATAATTTTTATTTATTTTTTTATTACTATTTATCTAAAGTGTGAAGTAAGACTTTTGCCCAAGAAAGGGAGAAAAAGGAAAAGCTTACGAGGCTGTCAGTGAATCTAGTTAAATCAGCAGCCTGGCTCTATGAACCAGCCAAAAGGAAAAATTGTGCACTGCAGCACAAAAAGAACAGCTTCTCCTGAAAACGGGACTGGTTGAAACCAACAGCACTTCCAGGAGAAACTGGAAAGGAAAGAAAATAGGAGGAGTTTGAATTACTAGAATGCGTTTGTGTTTTGTAATGAAGTGGAGTAACTGACGTTTGAAACTTTAATTAAAAGTGTTTTATAAATTACATTTGTTACATGTATCTGCAGTGATGTATTTCTTTGTTCTTCTGAGTAATCTGTTTTCTCGTTTTCTCTTATCCTTTTATTCCCTGCATAATAAATCATACTCATTTATGCAATATGTTGATGCTGGCCCTTGATAAATAGGATAAATATCGTTTCAACAACATCAAATTATGTAGCACTTAAGGTCACCAAAACCAAATATTCAAAAATCATGAGACAAACACCTCAAAATTATGAGACTGGCTTTAAAATCACGGTGAGATTTTTAACCAGGCTTTTTTTGCTTTTGGCATCAAACTTCAGAGTATGCTGCAACTGTGTTTTCAAGCATTTCTCTACAATCAGTATGGTTAGAAACTTATGTTTTAAATGTCAGTTGAGATTTTCATGAGTTTATTGTAGCTTTGGGCATTGAGAATCTACTAAAGTTGTAAGATGCATAATAAAATTGGGAGAGTTTCAAGGAAACTGTGGAAGTCACTGTCAGGAGATATTTGGAAGGCCAATAGCATAGCCAGGTCCAAAAATAGACTGGATAAGTTCTTAGAAGGTATGTCCATAAATAGCTATTTGTCAAGTAGATCAAGTGATGCAGCTTCTGACAGAAGTCTAGTGTGAATAGCAGGAGATAGCTCACTCTATTATGACCTGTTGTGCACCTCTCTGAAGCAACTGAAGTCAGCCCCTCTAAGATGAATTATTGGTGTGTCCCAGTATGACCCCTCTCTTATGTACATTGGATAAATATGGGTGAAAAAAAGAGACATAATGCTAACTCGACTTTAACACTACTTTAACCTTTCTTATGCATGTTTCAGGGCTGCGTATGGCACCAATGCAGCCCTGTAACATGCATAAGAAATGTTAAAGCAGCATTAAAGTGGTGTTTAAGTGGAGTTAGGGTTATTTCTGTTTTCACCCTATGACTAGGACAGCTAAAGATTTCTCTTTTTCCCAATGAACCTAACAGTTGAAAATCAGATAACTTGGTAAATTGAGCAGTGTACCTGGAGGGTGCAATACTAATGAGACAAAGTTTTCAAAAGCATCAACAATCCTTAGGTGCCTGACTTTTTGCTTCCCAGTTGGAGGTACCTAGAGATGGATTTTAAGTATTGTATTTTCCTAAGCTTATATGGGTTCTGTTGATATGGGTCTTCCTGCCTCTAGCAATTGCATGCTATTAATTCGAGGGTGGAGAGAGATTTTAGGGAGATTTTAAAGAGAAGTATAAATTACCCAGGCAGGGGTCTCAAGAGTCCAAATGTCTTCATTAGTGCTCTGTTGATTCTGGATTGATTCAATCCTTGAGACTTTCAGACGCTGTACTGAAATCAGGAATGGCCTTAAAATTTGTGAGCCCCAGGGCAAAATTCAAATGTAGGGATCCTGCAATCCCTTCCTCCTATAGCCCCACCCTTTTAACAATCAGCAGTCAGCGTTTGCATACAAAACAAAGCTAGGTCATACGTTTTCACACACCGGCTTTCCCAGCCTCTCTCTCTCTCTCAGACACACACTCTCTCTCTCTCCCTTTTACACCCCCACCCCCTCTGGCAGGAGGGATTCAGGGATCAGTGATTTACTGAAAGGGAAGGGAGGGGGGTAGGGCCCTCACAGGAAGCAGCCACTCTGGGGACAGAGAGTCACAGGTGGGGAGAGGGCGACACAGAAATAGCCTGTCCTGGCAGCTCAGGAATACTGAACTTGAAGCTAAGCTATACTATCAGAACTATCCCTGCTCTGACTGTGACTATCCAAGACACTGTTCCTACTGGCCTTGCTTAAGAGGCTGGATCTGACTGAAATCATCCTTGTAACATACAGCTCTTGCCACTGGAGACTGCAGAATGATTGCTGAATAAACACCATTTAAAAAGAGTCATCAGTGTATTGACCCTGGTAATTTCAAAGCAGGACAGAGCAATATGAACCCAGATTTCATAAACATCTCTCTATCAAAATCCATTGTAATCTAAGCAGCAGTTACTGCACAAGAGGGCACAGCCGTGTGGTGTATTTAGAATCTTTCTGTAGAACAGTAGTGACTACATATTTTTCACGGCAAATTTCTAAAAAAGTAATGACTTGGTCATGGGAAAAAATGCAAAAAGTCGCAGAAAAGTCATGGATTAAAAAAAACAAACCAACCTTTATTAGCTACAATTTTTTAAAAAAAATCTATTTCCCTGAAGCCAGGGGGTCAGCTCATTAGATTGTAAGCCCCGGGGCATTCAAATGGGGGATGGACCCCTTATTAGATTGTAAGCCCCAGGGTCCTATAGAAACCCTATATAAAGCCTTTTTAAAAAGCAGTGGCAGAGACCCCTCATTCTCCCATTTGAGGCAAAGGAAAAGTCCTCCAAAGCCCCTTAGATAAGTCTATGTCAAAGAAGGAGCGGCAGAGGGGAAACCGCGGCAGCGGGAAAGCTGCTGTCTGCTCCCTGCTGCTCCAGAACGCCTTTTGAAGAGCTATCAGTGGTTCCCCACCCCACCTCTGACACAACACAGTGTGCTAAACTCTGGCCCCAGATGCTCCAGGACGCCTTTGGAACTGCTCCCTGCCCCTGCCCCTCCTCAAATAATGGCGCTGCAGCTCAAGAAGGGGGGGGAAAAGATAGCTTTCGTGGCAGTCACGTGACAAGGTAAAAAGTCAGAGGGGGCAATATTTCATGGGAAACATGACCCCCGTGAAAAATACATAGCCCTAGTGATGGGCAACCTAAGTTAGAGCATTGCAGTCATGCCCTCCAACACCTGCAAAGGCTACAAGCCCCCCGCCCACCCCCTCTTTACCAACTGCAGCAGGACTGGCTGAGCAAAAGAGAATACAACCTGGCCCTAGAACTTGCAGATGAGCCCCATTGGGTGTGAGTTGACATAACATTGTGAGTGTGATGGAGGAAGGCACAGGATAACTACTGATGGCTACACGTTTATTTATTTATAATTTTTTTCCAGTTTTTACCTTGCCCTTCCCAAATGGCTCAGGACGTCTTACCAAATGCCCCCCCCCAAAAAAAAAAACCAGCATAAAAATCTCAACCTCCCCACCAACCTTTCCCCTCACTCTTCCCCAACCTCACCCTAGTCCTACACCACCCCAAACACCATCCACCCAACCCAACTCCCACTCACAATCTTCCAACCAACCCCTATCCCAACACACCAATTGCTTTCTTAAAGAAAAAAAGTCTTGCACTACCGCCAGAAGATGTTTAGACTCGGGTCAAATGAACCTCTGTGGAAGGGAGTTCTATAAAACTGGGGTAGCGACCGAGAATGCCCTCTTGTGCACCCCTGTCCTTCAGACAAGAGTAGCAAATGGAACATGCAAAAGGGTACTCCCAGCCGACCACAGGAGCCTAATGGAACATAGTAGAACAGGCGGTCTCTCGGACATGAAGGGCTCAGATTGTTTAGGGCTTCAGAGGTCAAAACAAGCACCTTGAATTGTGCCTGGAAAACTATAGACAGTAAGTGCAAACTTTGGAACACGGGTGTAAACATCAATAACTGGAGTCCCAATCTTCTCCAAGTCACAAGGCCCGGCGTCAACCATCATCACCTCGGTCTTGTCAGAATTCAGCTTCAGTCGGTTCACCCTAATCCAGTCTCCAGGTGCAGATCCAGATCTTGAACACAATCATACCCAACAAAAACCCAACTGAAATGGGTCCAGGAATCCAATAGCACTGAGATCAGCTTGGAGCTGTCAGGCAACCACCTGTTCAATAACCTTCCTTAAGAAGGAAAGGTTAGAGACTAGGTCAATAGCTGGCTGGGAAGTCAGCATTCAAAGATGGTTTCTTAAGCATCGTTGTGAATTGGCATAGGCCTAACAGAGATGTTAATTTACTTGCTACAATGTAACCAAAGCAAAAGTGTTTCTTTTGACACAAATATGCCAGAATAGACATTGAATGCTATTGTAACACATTCTTTGTTGAAATGTAACCAAAAGTACACTGGACTTATAATCATGATATTGTAAATGAATGAAACTTTGTGTAAGCCATTGTGGCTCATGTTAAGAATATGTAAAATGCTATAAGTTAAGTAAGATACTAGTTAGCAGATGCATTAATTCATTGATTTAAATAAGATAAGCAATAGAATGTGCTAGACGTGAAACGGTCAAGAGTCCTAAATTACAGTATGCTATGTGAACTGGTGTGAAGGAGGCAATATTCCTGTCTATTAGGTGCCTGAGAGAAAGCAGAGACCTTGTCTTCCCAAGCAAAACTGGATAGTTTATAACTCACAGGGACATTGGGAAGGTCAAAGGCTGATAACAGAATCAAAACGTTACCAGAGAGGAAAGATGACTTGGTCAGACTATAAGGCGCCTCCAAGAGGGCGTGGGGGTGCCCAAAGCCAGGAAGTCAAGTCCTCCCTCTGGAAGGAGGAGGGACTGGACCCTATCGGTCAGGGCAAACCCCCAAGCCAATGACTAAGCAGAAGGACCCCAATCATGAATAAGCCATAAGGGAAACATTCTGGAGTAAAGGGCAAACAGCCCCTTAACATGAATAAGTAATAAGGAAAACTGTATATAAGGCCAGTCTCTGGATCAGTTCTTTGCCTTTCACAGTACTTGACCGCTAACCCCAGGGTGTCTGCGAGCTCAGTGATTGGCCCTCTTGGGACTTCTCCCTAGGAAGTCTTACAACGTGCTTTTCAGCTAGGCTCTCTCTCTCTCTTAGCTTCGTTGTGCCCCCTGCCCGCCCTCCTTCTGGGACCAGACCATGGACCTCTGATCACGTAAGAATATATGCCTTGTATGTATTTGAAGTAGTCAGAGTAGGTGAGGGATTATATGTTAAGAGTGCAAGTACTTCATTAACAATTGGTATGTTAAATTGAGCTGCTATCATTGAATAAAAGGTCTATTTGATTGAACAAAAGAGTCATTATTAGAAATAGCAAGAGGAGTAATTCCCCACCCTCTCAAACACAGTAGTATTTCCACTTGATCCCAGAAATTGAAAGGGACCTGCTTCACCAGGGTGCAGAAAAGCAGCTGAAACCCTTTTAGAAAGGGACCTGCTTCACCAGGGTGCAGAAAAGCAGCTGAAACCCTTTTAGAAAGAGACCTGCTTCACCAGGTTGCAGGAAAAGCAGCTGAACCCCTTTAATTTCTTTTCATAAACAGATCCCATCAATAACAGGAGTCCCAATCTTCTCCAAGTCACAAGGCCCGGCGTCAACCATCATCACCTCGGTCTTGTCAGAATTCAGCTTCAGTCGGTTCACCCTAATCCAGTCTCCAGGTGCAGATCCAGATCTAGAGCACAATCATACCCAACAAAAACCCAACTGAAATGGATCCAGGAATCCAATAGCGCTGAGATCAGCCTGGAGCTGTCAGACAACCACCTGTTCAATAACCTTCGTTAACAAGGAAAGGTTAGAGACCAGGCCAATAGCTGGCTGGGAAGTCAGCATCCAAAGATGGTTTCTTAAGCAAGGGCTGGATAACCACAGTTTTAAGGGCATCCAGCACCCCGCCCTCCCAAAAGGAGGCATTAACAACCCCAGCCAGCAACAGCCTCAACGTCTCCCGGCTTTTTTTCTAGGATCTAATTCATAAGTGGTTGTCCTCTTTGCCACAAGCACCTCCCCCATATCGGTGGGGGATACCAATTGAAACTGATCCAAATAAACAGGACAAGACTGAGCTTCCATAACCTCAAACTCTGATCCTTCAAAGTGGCAGACACAAGTCATGATGAATGTGAGCGATTTTGCCTGCAAAGTCATTAATAAAAATGTCACAGCAGGCATTAGATGACTCCATTTCCTGGTCTATACAGGCCGGATCAACCAGATCTCTCACCACTCAGAACAGCTCTGCTAGATGAGACTGCAGATGCTATGATAGCAGAGAAGAAAACTTTTTTGCTGTCATCACAACCACAGAATAGTTCTTTGAAAACAATCTATGCCATAGTTGGTCAACTTCAGTGCGAGTTGCGCACCACCTGAGCTCTAACCACCTACCAACCCCCTTCAACCACCTCAGGTGCTCCGTGGCACATGGGCTGCCTATCATTGTTCTAGAACAGGGATGGTAAACTTTCTCCTCCATTTTCAAAGTTAGTACAAGCCCCAGAGACTGCTTAGACAATGGAGACAGGCATGCTTATGAGGGTGTGTTCAGAATATGGGAAGGGGTGTGTGTCCAAATCATGGATGCATACCAAGGATGGGCAAAGCTCCTGAGCCCAAGAGCCACAAACCAACATTTTCATACAGGCAAGAGCCACAAGAGTCAAGACACTTGTTCGTCGGCTTCCCCCAATCCCAGGGATGGAGCAGCATGACTTCTCCCCACCTTCCTCCCTAACATTAAAGCACTGACTCCCAGGAGGTCTGGCAGCATAGTGGCTCAGGACACACTACCCCCTGTTCCCATGGCTCCCAGAAGGCTCTAGTGGGAGGCAGCAGTGGTGGAAATGGCAGCTCAGCTTCTCTTGCTCCTGAGGGAGCCTCATGGACACACCTCCAGGCAGCCACATCTGGCAAGAGCTACAGTACAGGTGCCCAAGAGCCTCGGTAAGAGGTCTAGAATTTGTTTGTGTAAACTGCAGTTCCCCATATCTGTGGGAATGCTTCGCTTTTCCAGGCTATGGCATTATCACATTTCCTTTTTATTATTAAGTCAGGCAACCTTAGGGTTCTCAGATGCAATTACAAAGACACCATTTTGGGTTAAAACTGAACAGGAGTTAGTACATCCTCTTTCAGGTATTGTAGGATCAAATTATTACAGGTTTGGTTCCTCTAAGTCTCCCACAATAACTGCTGCGAGGTCAAACCTAGCTAGAAGATTCCATTTTCATCCATTCTCTCATGCTGAGACTATCCTATGGAGCAATCCTGTTTTAAAAATCAGTGGCAAAACCTTAATGTGGCAAGATCAGATGGAAAATGGAATCATTACAATGTCACAATTCATTGATAATAATCACTACATGTCATTTGAAGAACTACAGCAGCACTTTGACCTGCCCCATTCTGGGGACTGGAAATACCTTCAGCTGAAACATTTGCTCTCAGAGATGTTTGGTCCAAATGTCTTAGAAGCTCCAGACCCTCCAAAGATGTTGTTATTTTGGAAAGGTCTCCCTAAGTCTCCTGATCATTTGTTGTTCTTTATGATTTCCTAGCTCAGAAAATCCTACCTACAGTTGACAATTTGAGGGAGGCTTAGAACAGAGATTTGGGTGTATATGTATCTCAGGCTTAATGGAGCACAATTCTATCTAAAGTAAGAAAGACCACTATTGATTCTGAGATTGAAGTGCTAATTCAGTAAAAAGTGCTTTTTCATGTCTGCTAGTCTCCACATAGATTGATGCTGATGGGATTCACCAAAGGCGCTTTTAAACGAGCAGGGCATGATGCGCTCATGTGACTTTTAAAAGTAGTGGTGATTAGATGAGACTTCTTGCGCATTATCACCGCTCACGCATTATTTTAATACCATGGATTAAATACCTCGATAGTAGAGTTCTGTTAAGACTGTTAAGGTGGGAAAGTCAGCTTACTCCATCCATAGACAACTGGCTTACTAATATGTTAGAACTAGATGCAAAGGAACAGATGACATTCCATAAAAGGGAAACCCTGGAGAAATATGAAGCTATTTGGTCAGATTTTTTAGAAACCTTTAGTTGAACTCTCCATGGAAGTGT
The DNA here is from genome assembly GCA_003113815.1 of Sphenodon punctatus. Taxonomy (NCBI): domain Eukaryota; kingdom Metazoa; phylum Chordata; class Lepidosauria; order Sphenodontia; family Sphenodontidae; genus Sphenodon; species Sphenodon punctatus. The sequence goes on from QEPC01005117.1 coordinate 7,104,474, forward strand.
TGTTCTCATTTCCGCCTTTCTCTCTGCATCCCCCCCCCCCCCCCTTACTTTTTCTTCAGCTTATTTCCTTTGATTTTTCTTGATGTTTATGAAATTGTTATTAGTTATAATGCATTCTTGGTTGTTTTTACACACCCCTTAAAGTGTTGGTCTTTCACTCCTCCGGGTTTACAAGTCCACAAGTCAGCTCCTGGATGCATTCTTCACACACACGCTGCCCTGAGGCAGCCTGCAGTAGTTGCACTGGGGAGCTCAGTTGTAGAGAAGAGGGGTTACCATGGAAACAACGTGACCGTGGCTGCCAGGAGCAAAGCAGTTTCCCAGGAGAACTTTTCACACACACACAAGTTCTGGGAGACACCCAGACGTTACAGGATCCAGATTTCTGAAACCACAGAGATCAAGGGCTTCTTAAATCCATGAGAATATCTGGGAGTTTAAAGAGCTAGGTGTTTAAGATCCAGGTGAGTGATTTAGACACACAGAAAGTTGGGGTTGCAGTACCAATCATGCAGGAGAAAGGTGTGTGGAAGAACACCCCATATGTTTACAATTTATATATTGTTTCTAATTCTGTTCAAAGCTCTTTGTAATTCTGATTTTGGAAAAAATCAAGAAAATATAAATTATTTTTTAAAAAGGAGAAGGGGGGGGGGAGGAATTGGAGAGGGACCAAATAAAAAACGACCACAGACTGAATTGAGCCTCCCAGATGCAAGCTCCTCATCTCTGCTCTAGAACTGAAGTTCAAATCCTCCCAAGACCTCAATTCCACAGAAACTGGGAGCACCTTGCAGTTGAATAAATCGGAATCCCTCAGACTGGAGGTTAAGTGTAACAGCCAGGATCTTCCCTAGTACGTGTGAACGTGAAAGGGCCTGTGGCAGTTTTCATGACAACAGGAGTCAGAAGCAGAATTCTTAATCAAAACAGAGACAAATAAATCAAAAGGCAGCAGTCAGAGCAACTGAGGCAAAAAAAAAAAACAACCCACAAAAGGCCACGGAGTAAGGTCCAGTATTCGCATGAGAGTAATTATAGGGTGCACTGCTTATAAACAAGACAAAGCCCACAGGAGTCCATGTTTGATCTGTGCAGCCCTCACTCACATGTTTTAGCATGTAGAGCTAATAAATGGGCAGCTCCCTGCCTGGATTTCATGTGCTGGCGGTAGCCGCCACAGTTGATGCCACTTAGCGCTTTCCCTCTCCCGAACCCTGGCTCTGATGGAAAAAGGATCACAGCCAGAGAAGGCTTCTTCCCTGGCCATAACACCCACCCTGCACCTTCCCCCTTCCATCCCACTCTCCTCTTGCAGCAGTGCTTGCACGCTCGGGCAGCGGCAAGAGGAGACGGTCCTTCCTGCACCCCCACTCTTTACTATCTCTTCTTGCAGCCGCTTCACAGATGATCGCTCTCTCACCACTGGCTGAGCACGCAAGCAGCAATCAGCTGTGAAGTGGCTGCCAAAGGAGAAAGCGTGCTGATCGTTCTCTAGTAGCCACACTAGGCATGGCTCTATGGTGCTGGTGGATCTGGATGCAGGCGAGGCTGTGAGCAAACCTAATAGGCAGATCTGTGGGTGCGCATTAGCACTCACTGGCCCGCATGGTGGACCCACAATGTCCTTGGACGACACCACGAGTGGGGGGCTGCATGGGGGATGCGGGTGAACTTCTAATACATGGGCACGTGAGCACACACCACTACCTGTTTCCACAAATCTCCTCCCCTCACAGTTCTAGAGATATGGAGGAAGAGCTTATTTGGGTTAGCATCAAGCCATGCTAAAAAGCAGCTCCCTCCCAGGACCCCACTTACTTTATCCCATTTTCCCCAGCCCAGCTGCTTGTGCCCTGTCCCCTCAGTCTTTGAATTCCATCCCAAAATGGATTTGTATTTCCTTTATTCACTGTCACTACCAGCTTTTTGCATTTTAATTCACCCATCTCCAGACATCCTGGAATTGACCTGAAAGTTTTAAGCTTGCCACTGAAGATTCTGGTGCTATAAAGGTTTCTTTTCAGAAAGTTAAAAATATATATATATCTTTGTTTTGTCAGCCTCAGAAAAATAAACAAATAAATAAAGCAGGTTTGAGATTGCCAGTTGTGAATTATCGTGTATAATTAAGGGATCTGCAACATGAAGTGAAAACTTCAATGTAACTTTAACTGTTGGGTTAATGGGCACCTTCATAATATCTCTGCCCATTATTTAACATTGTTATTAGCCCAGAATAGAATGCTTATCATTTGTTGTCATGGTCTAGGTAAACTGAATGTACAGGATGTGTACAGATGTTTTTAGGGGCCAGAAACTCCCAAGAGGCCTCCTTCCATGCTCCATCTTAACACGGTAATTGATCTCACTTACTGGCCTTTTGCACTGATATCACTTCAGCCTCTCATATGCTAAATAATTCAGGCCTCTATTTTCCAATTGCAAACTTCAGTGGCTTCCCTCACCGTTTCCCAGCTGCAAGAGCCTGCCGAGCGAAGAAGCGGTAACAGCAGGCTCCTGTGTGCTAGATCACTCTTGTGACAGCATTTTATTCTTGCTGGGAGAGTGCTTTGCGCTGGTATCTATTTATATTTGATTGAATAAAGCATAGTGTGAATTCTAAAAATAATACTACAAAATGTTTCCTATGGAAAACACAGTGGTTAAGTACATAGATGTGTTTTTGAGGAACATGTGCAAGTTAGCAGCATTTCTTACCTTCTGCTAAAGCAGGATGCCTGAATGAGTCAAAACTAACGTTTATGAATTACAACGTGATCCTCACAGGGGCACAGCTAGGTGGGAAAGGGCCCCCTGCTGGGGCACTCCACTTCCGTGTGTGTCTATGCATTCTACAGACACGTGGGGGGCAGGCTGATGGGCCCTGGTGCGACTGCCCCTATTATAGCTATGCCCCCGGATCCTGATGGCATTAGTACTCATGCTTAGCATTGGCATGAGCTCCACCACTGAAGTAAATGGGGCTTGTATCATTTATATGTGCTAGCATGGGGACTGCACTATCGGTCTAGCGAAAGGTACTAACCCTTTACACATGCAAAATGCTTCCAGATCAACTCCCCAGGTTCTGAACTCACACTTACTCTCTAACATATTCGCCCGAGAATCACAGGGTTGGAAAGGACCTCAAGAGTCTAGTCCAGGGATGGGGAACCTCAGGCCCGGGGGCCAAATGTGGCACACAGCAAGTTCTTATGTGGCCCCTTTCCAGTGCCTGGCCCTGACCCCTGGATCCAGTTCCTACCTTCAACCACTGAAAAGCTGAGCTTCAGGGTAAGGGAGCAGAGATGAGAGCATGTACACAAGGATAGGGGATGGATCCATGGCACAAATCAATTATTTGGACCCTCTTTTTCTTGAGTATATTCCTTAAGCCCACCCTACCCCAAAACCTGTATGGGGCCTTCGGAGCCTGTACTACTTTTCAAAGTGGCCCACGGGATAGATAAGGTTCCCCATTCCCTTTGCCAAGCCAGAATAGAGAATACCCTTTACCTACAACCTCACAGACAGATGCTTTCCCAGCTGTTTTCTGAAAATGTCCAAAGAGGCAAATCCCACAACCTTCCTGGCAACTTATTTATTTTTGTTATTTAATACCCCATCCCATCCTGCCAATGGCAGTTCAGGACAGCTTACAACTAAAAACAGATAAAACCATAAAATATATATTAAAATCCATAAATGAAAGCATAACAATCTCAAGGATAGAAAGCACCCCCCACCCCCTACCCTTCCCCCCCAACCAAAAGCATGGCAAAACAGCCAGGTCTTACACTCCCATTGGAAGGAAGGAAGGTCCAGGGATAAGCGGACCTCTGCTGGGAGGGAGTTCCACAGTCTTGGGGCGGCCAGTGAGAACGCCGTTTCCATCGTTGCCACCCAATGAACTCAGGGGACCTCAAGGAGAGCATCCCTAGCCAACTTCAGGGGCCAAATCCAGGATCGGGGGGGGGGGGGGGGCAGTGTGGTGTGAGGAGGTCCCACAGGTAACGTATTCCATTCTTCAATGGTTTTTCAGTAAAGTAAAGTAGCTTTTCCTAATACACAAGCAATTTAGACCCACTCCTCCTTGTTCTGTCTTCTGGGTAGAAGAGAAAGACTGTTCTCTATCTTTTCTGAGGCATCCCTTTAAATATTAGAAAACTTAACACATTCCCACTTGGTTGTCTTTTCTCTCAATCATACCCAGCTTCTTCTGTTTTTTCCATTGCTCTTTGTTTTCCATTTGCTAGCTTCAGAAAAGGCATTCTAAGTGCCTCACAAAAATTGAGGGTTTTTTCCTAAGGCAGGTTAGTTGGAATCAAAGTATGGAAATGGCAGTGCTTGTTAGAATTATCTGGCACTGCCCCCACTACCTCAGAGATTCCTAGCTGCGCTGCTTCAAAACCTTGCTTTAGCCACTAATATTGGAACCTCCTGAGCTAATACTGAAATCTCCATTTCTGACAAACTGTGAGGGATCTTTGTGAGGGCTAGTATGCAGCAGAAACGAAAAATCAAACCATTCATTTTCACTTGTGGCTCAGAGCAGGCAACAAAAAATCCTCAGGGCCATATCCCAAGCTTCTTAACAATATAAACCTTTTAAATGAGTTATTTATTTAAATTTCTATCCCACCGCTCCTCTAAGGCTTACATAAAATACACCCAGTGCAGAATTCAGGGGGTGGGAGGAAGGGAGACGCTGTTGTTCAGAACACTTTATGGACTTGTTTTTGCCAACAGCCTGGCATTTAAGATGCATATCTTAATGCATGTCAGAGTGCTCAAAGGCTATGTTAAGTGTGTGTGTACAGGAGTCAACACTGCTTGGAGACACATTCAGGGTTTTCTGCCTTTGGCAGTTTTATGCTCTTGCTATCAGCATGTTCATCTTCTCTTGGGGGTTTAGCATTCAGAATACTACTGCCATCAAGCCTTCAAATCAAAATAATGAGACACAAACAGGCTCTATCTTACACAGGTCATTCTCTGTAATTGACATGGTTGGTTACTTACAGACCTACTTGGCTACAACCCAGCCAAAACGTATAAAACCTAACCTACATGCAAGCATATTTCTGAACTTAGAACGGTGGTCCCTTTATTAATATACTTCATGCTTCATTCTATACAGTAGTGACTTTCATCACAGAATCTCAAAAGTGCTTTATAAATATCAAACTACATAACACACCAATGAAGGATTATTAACTGCTTATTTTACTCGAGGGTTTCAGGATTGTTTCTTAGGGGTTTTAGGTCATCCATTACTGTAGTATCTAAGTAGGTGGGAAATTATTTCTGCATAGTCAAGTCCCTAGTTTGCTCTCTGGAGGCTTCTGTATTTATTCAGCCATTAAGGTCAGAAGGGTCAATTGTGATAATCCAGACGGACATCTCTGTAAGGGTTGCAGGCAAGGGAGTGCCAAGGGGTCCCTGTTCAACAACTGTAGTGGGGGTACTGAGTGCTCCCTCCCTCCTGTCCGCTGAACAGGTACAGAACGGTCTACAGAAGAGTGGGAATCAGAGACCTCCTTGGGAGGGAAGGAGTGTTAGGTCTTCCCTGTTCCCCAGCTGAAAGCAGCTTCCCAGATAGTCAAGGTAATTAAAACGCAAGCAGACTGTGAAGAATTGTAGGAGGATCTTGCGAGACTGGGCATCCAAATGGCAGACGAAATTTAACGTGGACAAGTGCAAAGTGATGCACACAGGGAAAAACAAACTATATGCAAACAAATGCTGGGTTCAAAATTAGGGGTTACCACTCAGGAAAGGGATCTTGGAGTCACTGTGGACAATACATTGACAGACAATGGGAAATGGGGCTGGTGGACTGGGAGACAGTGGAGAATGGGGCTGAGGGGGTGGGGAGTGGGGCTGGCTGAGAGACACTGGGAATATGGGGTTGCAACAGAGATGTGACCCATGTTTTGGGGGACAAGTGGAAATCCTCGCTGCTGCTTTTATGGTGTGCTAAGGACTGCACATAATATTGTTGCCTTAAGATGGTTTGCTTTGCTTGCTCTGTGTTTGCATGATGCATTGCTGCTTTCCTTCTCCCCTCCCAAGCATGAGTAGAGAGGCCATTTTGTAAATTTGTGGGTCTACTGGTTGTGCCTACTCTTTTTTAAAATGATCCCTTCGCTGTTTCATTGCTGCTCCCTACTGGAAAGTAGTTTCTGGCCTCTCTGCTTGTGACTGTGTGCTTTGTGAGCATCTTGCCTGGGGTTTTGTTGCAAAACAGAAATGTGTTGTTTAAATTTGGTTTAGCCAGGCCCAGGCGGGGTGCAAAAGATACCCCCTGACCTCATCTTGCTGCATGTCTCGGCTGCTGTTTTGATGGGGCTGGTTTGGTGGCAACACAGGCCTGCAACTGGCCAAACTTTTTTAAAAGGGCCTGTGTGTCTGGACTGGCATTTGGCTGCCAGATATAGTGTAGGTACTGGAGATGCTGGTCTGGATGGGACTGGTTAGGTTGCAATGCAACCCTGAAACTGACCAATATTTTTTTTAAAGGCCTGTTTGTTTGGACAGGCATTTGACTGCCAGGGATACAGTGTAGGTACTAGGGATGCTGGTTTGGATGGGCTGTGTTTGGTTGCTATACAGGCCTGCAGCTGCTCTCCTTGTAAACAGAGAAGAAAGTAGGAGCATGGCAGAAGATAAGGCTGCAGACAACAAGGAGACCCCTTTCCCCTGTCCCCCACTGAACCCATCTCTTCCCCTTCTCATGCAACAAAACAAAACCCTTTTCCTCCTACGTCCTGTACTTCCCTTTCATTCTCTTCTGATTTAGCTTGCCACAGAGCAGGGAGTTATCTCAGTCCTCCCAGTTCTCTAAGCCAGAAGGAAGGCTTGTCCGAAAGCCTACACCTTCAGAAGACTACAGGTGGCCATGAAAATCGAGGATTCGAGGGTTCAGATAAAGGTAGACGATAGCAACGTAATCTGTTTTTTTTAACCTGCTATGGTTAATTTGGACCAGATGAGAAAGAGAGAGTGGACAGAACCCCAGTAAAAGGGATCTCTATCCCCCAGTGGCAGTGATTCACACAACAGCAAGGAGTTCCCAGCATTAACTAATGTAATGTCCATCCAATGTTAACCCTGGGAACGCCTTGTTGCTAGGTTAAGCCATACCACTGGCCTAACCACTGGGCAGGCTCCGGCCCTAGGCCCACACCACTGCCCCACCAACCTCAGACACCACCAGCTGCCACTGGGCAGGAGAGTCCCTTCGTCACATCCTTCTGATTGGTCACACCTCTCTCGGGCATGGCCTTCCCCTCCTAGGCCGTTTTCAGACGAGCTTGTTTCTTTAAAAAGCCGGCAGCCCGTTCTACAAGAGACGCTGCCGCTGAATATGCACATGCACGGCCGACGCGCATCCATTTCCGGGCGCGAACTGACCGGGTCGGCGATCGAGGCTGGTCATACGCAACAGGAAATGGATGCGCATCGGCCGCGCATGCGCGTATTCGGCGGCAGCGTCTCGTGTGGAACGGGCTGCCGGCTTTTTTGAAAACAAGCGCGGGCGCCGCCGCGCTCGTCTGAAAACGGCCCTAGACTGCATTGATTCCCATCTGAAGCGGGGAGGAGTTGGGGAGCAGAGGAAGAGCCGGTGTGAACAGGAATCTGCTGTGGCTTCCCTCCGGTGTGAACGGGGATGTGCTGGTGCGAACGGGGATGTGCTCCTCAGGAATTCAGATTTGAACTTTTGATATTTCCCAATTCCATTTAGAGCCCCGCGGGTTGGAGGGAGGGGGGGGCTTCTTTTGTTGTACACAGCTGCATGCAGATATTGTAACATTCATTTTGTTGTTCATGCTTTGCAATTTTAATCAACACAGTACCCATTCATTGGGAATAAACAGTTTTTTTGTACACCCTTGTAATGTAATATTTGCACAGTTCCACATTTTGTATTTATAATAAGTTCAATACAGTTCCTCCCCCATTTAGTGCATGCTTGCGGGGACCCGTTTCCCTTGGGGGTTAAGGTACAGTCCCTCTCTTTCCTCATGTGTCGTGGCTTCCCTTGCACATATCAGGTCGTAAAATCCTGCCCTAACACACGTCAGAGACGCCGCGGCAGATCCCTGTTCGCACTAGCTCTTTTTCTGCTCACTGGCTCCTTCCCACTGCCGGGACTCCCCTCGTGGGTCTCTCCGCAGCAGATGGGAATGTTGCCTTAGTGTGTTGTACTGTCACGGCACTGAAGGGGGCGGGCTACTTCAGAGCCTACGGCCCATCGCCCCTGAGACTCTGGTGGTGCCCTTGGCACCTAAGCAACAGGGAGAAAGGAGGCATGATGTAAAACTAAACATACAGTCTAACTACAAATGTGTTAGGAGAGAAAGATTTTTCATTACTTTCTCCTTCATGCTAAATAAATTTTATTTCTCCTTACAAGAATTTCTATTGGACGCTCCAGGGGATAATCTAGAGTCGCAGCTGGTGAGTACCTCTTCTGATAACTGACTATAACGGAGCTCAAGTGAGGTGGAAGCAGGTGTGAAAAAGGCAATTGGCCTCCAAATGGCATTACAAGAAAACTGGCAAAAGTCAGGGTGTGCGCACAGAGCCAAACGACATGAAGAAAACAAGGGCTGACTGGTATATTTTCAATTTTTCCTCAATGGTTACTTATCAACAGCTCTTAAATCAGAGATAATTAATGTTTTATCTCCACAACCTGGGGATAAGACCTCATCTCAGAGACTGCTGGAAGTTGCTACCACTTCATACACCTTTCCTCTGAGGCAGCTGAACTTTAACTTCAGAAGCATAGGAACTTTGCTTCTCCTCTGCCACTGCCCCCACTTACCTCACAGACTCTTGCCCCCTAAACCATCTTTACCCCTTTGCTAATACCATCCAGCAGAGCTCCTCTACTAGGCAGTCAATAGGCTGCTAAATCCTGACTGTCTCCACCTGAAGCTAGAGTCATTAGTTGCCCACTGTGATGAGTTTGCCCCCTACTTTGCAGATAAAGTCACTTGCATTTGGCGCAACTTGGGAACTGCCAGTTTGGGTACAAAGTCAGAGTTTGGGGAAGCTTGGCCCTGTCCAAGTTGCTTGGCTTGGCTTCAGTTCGTCATGCCCACTGATGCAGTGGGTGTGCTTGGAGTTGTGCAGATGACCAGTTGTGAATTAGATGCATGCCTCTTAGATCTATTGGCTGCTTTTGACACTATTGACAACGAGATGTTGGTGACTCACTTGTGGGATCAAGCCAAGGTGAGTGGAGCTGTTTTTGAGTGATTCTGCTTGTTCCTGGATGGAAGAGTTCAGCATGTGGTGTTCGTCTCCCCAAGGTCTCACCATGGAGTCCCATAAAGTTCCATTGTCCCCTCTCCTGTTCAACGTCTATATGCAGCCTTTGGGCAAGGTCATGAGTGGATTTGGTGCTCAGTGTCATCAATATGCTGACGACACCCAACCTTACCTCTCATTTTCAGCTGATCCAGGCCTGCCAATCTCAGTGTCTGGCGGTTGTGGAGGACTGAAGTCATCTGAAGTTGAATCCTGACAAAACGAAGGTGATGCTGGTGGGCAGGCAGGGGCGGCTGGTGGGTTTGAAGGCTGATGGGGCAGTAGGTGGGTTCAACCTGGGTCAGAAGGCCTAGGGGCGGAGCCTAGTCTAGAGGCGGAGCCAGAGCAATGGTAGGCGTAGCTAGGGAAACGATAGGCGGAGCCAGGGCATAACCCAGCAGCAAAGAGTTTCCAGGGTTAACACTGGATGGACATTACATTACTTAATGCTGGGAATGCTGTTGTGTGAAGCACTACCACCGGTGAATAGAGAACCCTCTTACTGGGGTCCTGTACACTCTCTTTCCCACCAGGTCCAAATTAACCATAGTAGGTTAAAAAAATAGATCACGTTGCCATCACCTACCTTTATCCTGAACCCTTGAATCCTCAATTTTCATGGCATGCTTGGCCACCTGTAGTCTTCTGAAGGTGTAGGCTTTGGAACAAGTCTTCCTTCTGGGTTGGAGAACTTGGGAGGACTGAGTTCGCTCCCTGTTCTGTGACAAGCCAAATCAGAGAAGGGGAAGAGAAGGACAGGACAGAGGAGAAATAGGAGAGAAAGGGTTTGGTTTTGGAGCACGAGAAGAGGAAGGGGGAAGAGATGGGTTCAGTAGGGAACAGGGGGGAAGGGTTTCCTTGCTGTCTGCAGCCTTCTCTTCTGCCGTGCTCTTACATACTTTCTCCTCTGTTTACAGGAGAGTGAGGCGAGGTGTGGAATCATGCCAGATCTCAGACAAACTGGATAGAAAAAAGAAGCAAATTACTTTAGATGTTTGCATTTTGAATTACATTTTTAATTTTGCTTCTTTGTGGACCTCTCTGCCACAGAAGAGGTCCAAGACCCTCCCAATCCCAATGCCATCACTTACCATTATCCTGAACACTCTTCATTTTCATGCTCTCCTTGGCTGCCTGTAGTTTTCTATGGTAGGCTCCCAGTCCACAGACAAAATAGGAGTTAAGTCTCCATTGGGCATCAAGAACCCCCCACTGGTGTCTGAAGTCCTAATGTGTCTTGAAGGCAGTAGGCATCCACAGAACCTGACTGTAGACTGAGGTCGCAACGCGTCTGGAAGCGTAGTGGTGGGTGGAAAATTGCATTATGTTGCTGCGGAGCTCTGTCACTGTAGAGGTCGTACTGCTGGTGTTTTGGAGGCCTCAGAGTGAAACCGTCACACTTGTTGGCCTAAAGAAACCCACTGGAGTGCGAGCTCCCACTATGTCTAGAGACACAGGGGTGGGGGGAAATCACTATTCAGACCATTCACTGTTCAGGTCCCACAGCTGGTCTTCTGGAGGCCTCCGGACACAGTGTGACTTCAAGCTTCATTGGACCTATAGAAGCCCAATAACTCCTAAAGTCAAACACTGCATCTGGAGGCACAGTGGTGGTGGGCCCAGTTGGTGTAGAGGTCCCTATGGCTGGGGTTCTGGAGCCCACATGAGTTGTTGGGGGTGCCCTAGGACTTTAGGGTGTCCCATGGCTGTGGGCCCGCCCCTGCCCCCAAGAAGAGGTTCCACCCTCCCAATGAATGCCCACTGTACCTCTTCTTGGGGGCAGGTCCAAAATATAGAAGCCACCTACCCTTAATAACTAACTACTTTTAAACTACATTGGCACCAGCAATTTTAAAAACCTCTAACAAGTGTTTAACTCTTTATCCTTTTTTTAAAAAATGCACTTTGTTGCTCGGTGTCCTCTGGCCATGGGCCTGCTCCTGCCCCCAAGAAGAGGTTCCACCCTCTCAATGAATGCCCACTGTACCTCTTCTTGGGGGCAGGGGCGGGTCCAAAATTTAACAACCGCCTACTCTTAATAACTAACTACTTCTAAACTACAGCATCCCTAGTAGGTACACCAACAAAATGCCTGTCCAAGAACACAGACCCTTTTCATTTAAAGTTTGGCCTGTTTCTGGGCTGCATTGTAAGCAACCCAGGCACATCCAGACAAGCATCCCTAGTAGCTACACCACCAAATGCCTGTCCAAGCACACAGGTCCTTTTTAAAAAAAAAAAGTTTGGCCCCTCTCGGGACTGGATTGCCTCCAGACCAGACCCCTCCAGACCAGCATCCCTAGGGGTGGGACATCAGGTCAAATACCGGCTACCAGATTTACCAGTTACCGGATTCCAAAAAAAAGGATTGCCAGATTTGTACCGGTTTACCGGTACCGGATTTGTTCCATTGATTTCAATGGGGAACTGTCACCATTGAAATCAATGGGAAAAAAACAAAAAAACCTCCCCCCTCCCCCTCCCAGACTGTGCGGGTGGAAGGGGGGCACCCCCCACCCACCCTGCATTTAAAAAAAATATTTTTTAACCCTAAGTCCCTACCGGTGCCGCCGGCGACCCGGAGCCTGCACCAGCAGGTACTAGGGTGATCCCTGGGGTGGGGGTGTGGTTTAATACACACCTCCACCCCAGGGATCACCCACCTTGCGCTCCAGGCGGCGGTGGCAGCGGTGGCGGCCCGACTCCAGCGGCTTCAGCGCTGGCTGTGGCTACCAGCTTCAGCGCTACTAGGCCTTCTGGAAGTTCACCCAAAAGCCTAGTAGCACTGAAGCCGGCAGCCACAGCCAGCACTAAAGCCGCCAGAGTCGGACCGCCGCCGCCCAGAGCGCAAGGTAGGCGATCCCTGGGTGGGGAGGAGGTAGGTAAATTACCCCGTATTACCGGGTTTAATCCGATACTGCCAGTACACCAAATACTGGGCAGTATCGGATACCGGAAGATCCGGAAGTCCCACCCCTAGTAACGACACCAACAAAATGCCTGTCCAAGCACACAGGCCTTTTTCATTTAAAGTTTGGCCCCTCTTGGGGCTGCACTGCCTCCAGAGCAGGCCCCTTCAGACCAGCATCCCTAGCAACTTCCAGCTTACAACACACAATCAACAATTACAATTCATAATTAAAACATACTATAACTCACAATTTAAAAATTAATTTAAAATATCCTAAAAATACAATAAATATACTAAAAGGGCAAAACCAATCTATAACCACCATATGTGATACCATCCCATAATAATCACTATTTAGACATCCCCCCTCCTCCCAAGACAAAGCCCCCAGCCCCCAGGGCCCCCCCAAAAAGCCAAGGCCAAACCCTAATGTACTCACCAAGACAGGGCAGGCTGAGCTCGGCAGCGTCTCGTCATCACTCAAGGACAGGATGCTGGGCTTGATGATGATCCTCGGACACTACTACCCTATCCTAACTTACTTCCTTGAGATGATGATTATTATTAAATAATAAAATATGAATTAATCTAATCTAAGTAACAATGAAAGTGAATTGATCCAAAGAAAGGATTCAGTATGACCACCAGCCGGATGGCCAACTGCAAACTCACTCTCTCTCTCAACTTAGAAGAACAGAGTCAAAGAGATAAAATGGCGCCTGGTGAAATCACCTTTATCCACCCTCTCACACCACGTGAGAGAAAAAAGCCCGCGCTCAGAGACATTTAAACGTTTATTTATTTATTTATTTACATTTATTGGCCACCCCCTCATGCCACCGGCATCTCAGCGTGGCTCACAACAACTAAAACAATAATAAAATACATAAAACAACAATATAAAGAATTTAAAACTACCCCCCACAACATTCCCCCTCCCTCTCCTGCCCTTCCACCCTCCCCTTCGAAGGCCTGGGCAAACAGCCAGGTCTTACAGGCTCGACAAAAAGCCATCAGACCCAGGGCCAGGCGAGCTTCCTCCGGGAAGGAATTCCAAAACCATGGCCTGGCCACCGAGAACGCCCTCTCCATTGTGGCCCCCCGTTTAACATAGGGGATCTCTAGGAAGGCATCCACGGTAGACTGCAGGTGCCACCCTGGGGCACGGAAGGTGAGGCGGTGCCCAAGGTATGAGGGGCCCAGACCGTATAGGGCTTTATAAACCAACACCAACACCTTGAATCTGTTTTGGTGCACTATAGGCAGCCAGTGCAGAGTGCGGAGCACAGGTGTGATATGCTCCCATTGCCTCGTCCCCATAAGGAGATGGGTTGCTGCATTCTGCACCAGCTGCAGCCTCCGAATCAGAACCCAGGGAAGCCCCACGTAGAGCGCGTCGCAGTAGTCTAGCCTCGAGGTGATGAAGGCGAGAATAAGAGTGGCCAGGTCGGGCCCGGAGATGTATGGGTGCAGCCTCCGCACCAGATACAGCTGGCGGAAGGCGGCTTGAGCCACCGCCTCCGCCTGCCGATCCAGACGGAGACCCGAATCCAACACCACCCCCAGACTCTGAACCTGCTGGGCTATGGGAGGGCAGACCCCCCCCACCAGAAGAGTCGGCACCTCCCCTCGCCCTACCCACCACCATCACCTCTGTCTTATCAGGATTGAGCTTCAGTCTGCTCTGCCGCATCCAATCCGCCACAGCCTCCAAAACATTGGGAAAGCAACGAGACAGCGAGACCTGGGTCAGTCAAAAATGAGAGGTACAGCTGGGTATCATCAGCATATTGTGACAACGCACCCCGAACCCTCTCACGATCTCCCCCAGGGACTGTATATATAACATTAAACAAAAGCGGAGACAGAATTGAACCCTGCGGAATGCCCAAGGTCAAGGCCCGCGGGTTTGATGTTTCAGCCCCCAGCACCACCCGCTGGCTTCTCCCTGAGAGGAATGAGCGGAACCACACAAGGACAGTCCCGTTCAGACCCCCCAGGTCTCGCAGCCATGTCAGCAGCAGCCCATAGTCCACGGTTAACAGTCAGTCACACAAACACTCTCCACTCCCCCTTGTGGTTCCACCAGTCAATCACACATCTCAAGTCACACACACACACACACACACTGCACCCCCCCCCCCGGCAGGACATCTAGGGCTATAGCCCATATTACATTCTGCGCTGCTGGTTTCCTCGCCATAGACTTCCATGAAACACTGCCCCCAGGTGATCCTGGCAATGCCTTGCGAATGTCTGTGAACACACACTGGACGGCTCTCTCTAGCTGCCCAATGTGCATTCTGTGAAGTTTTTGCCCTTCCAGGGCTCCGTCTCCATGGCTCTCCTCCTCGCTCCTCCTGTTGCTGAGTCCCCTCCTCCCCCGTGGCCCCACCACGCCCTCGCGACCTCCTCCTGGCCATGGTATCGGCATTTTAATGATTGCGCATGCGCGGAGCAAAGCAACACGTTCACGCATGCGCAATCATCAACCCAGAAGTTCAGAGCACTGAAACAGCTTGACACAGCCGCACCGGGGCTCTGAACTCCACCGCGCACTGCCAGAGGAACAGAAGAACTTTCTAAAGTTGTTTCAGACAGGTAAATGTCTTGGTGGGGGTGTGGAGGCCAGTAGGGGCTCCCCCTGGCACCCTGAGGCTAGCACTGCACGTGTGGGCAGGGGTGGTGAACTGAGGCTGGGGAAGACTCGTGTCATTGACGGGGTTTGCCCTTTTCTCTGGTACCCCAAGTTCATAGTCTGGGGGTGCTCCTCAAGTCGCAGCTCGGCCTGGATGCTCAGGTGGTGGTTGTGGTAAGGAGCACATTTTGTCAGATGCATCTGGTATGGAAGTTATGGCCATACATCTCAGACCCTGACCTGGCCACTATAATCCATGCCACTATAACCCATGTCTTCATCACCTCAAGATTGGACTATTGAAACATACTCTACGTGGGGCTGCCCATGGTGATGGTTTGGAGGCTGCAGCTCTACATGGGCTGGGCTGCACCTACCGGCGAAATCGCCTCAGTTCCCAGGTTCTGGATCAGCCCCTGCAGTTGGCTGGAAGTGCTCTCCTCAAAGCCCCCATGTGCTTCGAGTGGCAACGATGGGGAGGGCATTCCCAGTGGCCGCCCCGAGGCTATGGAACTCTCTCTCGGTGGATGCCCCCTTGACCCTGGAGCTTCCCTCCTTTCAGAGGAAGTATAAGATCTGGCTATTTCGGCAGCCGTTTGGTGAGAGAGCAGGGTGAGGGGGGTGGAGGAAGATTTTATCTTTGGACTGTTGCATGTTTTTATATTTGTTGCTGTGTTCTATCATTATTTTTTGTGGGTTTAATATCTACTTTTTGTAAGGTGCCAAAAGCTGCCGTAGGTGGGATGGGGTGGGGTATCAAGTCTTCAAAATAAATTCAATAAAATAAATAAATAAATGCTCTGCTCCCTTCAAATCTCTCCTATAAACCTTCAATTTCCACCAGGTTTTCCCTAGCTCCTCACCCCCATAGATTGCTCACCATTATTTCTCCCCATGTCTTCTCCTCCTTCAGGATCCCACTCTTCTCCTTGTTACCAAGCTAAACACATGCACCTGCAACTTCTCAGCTTCATGAATGTATCCCTACCTCTATGTTCTCCTCCTCTTGCTTCCCTCCCTTGTCTATCCTAGATTGCAATCCCCTTGGGGCAGGGACCTGTCTCTAATCAGCAGCAGGCACCTTGTATTATTTATTATATAAATAATAATTACAATCTGTCCTGGCTACTGTCAGAAGCAGAATCATGGTCTCAATAGCTCATTGGTCTGACCTAGACTGGTGAAGTTTATGTACCATTTTCCATTAGCACTTGCCTATTAGCAGGAAATCCAGGTTTTTCCTATCCATATGTGTTCAGCTAAAATGTCTAAGTCTAGGTATCTTACACAGAAATAGTGCTGCCTTTCAGCCTGCTCAGAGAGCAAAGCAGTCAGAGTACAAGACTCATGCATTATTATCCCCAATACACACACACAGACAGCTTCTTACTTTCACATGTACCAGATATTTTCATTGATTTGTCACTGAGTGCTCCCAGGAGTCCAATGAAAGCACAGAAAATGTGACCATATGTTTCAGGCTTGTCCTTGGTTGGGTAGCTGCCGACACCTTTGCTGTCCAAGCTTCAGGCTTTTGCAGTACGTTTTACGTCTCAAAGACGTACGTTATTTTAAAGTAATTGAGTTGAAGTTTCTGCAATTAGGAAAGATGTGATTTGCATATATAAACTACATACGACTGTGAGTGTGATTTGCATACAGATGTCAAACTACAGGCAAGCAAATATAAGTCACTTCAGCTGCATTCTTTGTGCTCTATATTGCATTTACTATGCCTCTCAATTAGAGGCGTGCAAGGTAATAGAAGAATCAAAAATAAACAACGACTTTCTTTAAACAAGTTATCCTTTTTATCAATCACACGTCTTGGTCCTTCAGGTTTCTGAATCAAAGAAACAGACACTCACAAACTTTGAACAAGAATCCTAAATTGATTTCTTTATACCCTGGTATAATTAACACATTCCCTTGGGGTACCAAGCACTGTATCAGAAGCTTGGGTTTTGTATCAGAAACTTGGATCAAGAAGGCAAACATATTGGGGATTTCTACCCTACTGGAAGTTTAATTTATTTTTATTATCAGTATTATTGCTATGGCAAAGTGCTCGATGACTGATTTTACAAACCTACCTTTTGAAAATCTAAAATATATTGCCTCGTTGTGTTAGGACAGGGGACTGGGAGGGGTGATAGGAACCAGAGGGAGCACCAGTTACAGGGGGAAGAAGAAGGGAGAGACACGCCCCCCCCCCCACCTGCCCACTCTCAATCCGGGGCTATATGCTCGAAATAAGGAAAAACAACCCCTCAGGTTCTTGGTTGGCCCTAGTGCTCTCTTTAGAAAGCAAGCCAGATCATCGGGGGGGGGGGGAGGGGGGGGAGACAACGCCACTTTGAGCTCAGCTCCTGCTTACTCACCCGGCACCAAAGTGCCCCAATCACCACCCTCACAGCCCACAACCTGTACACCCTCACTTGATGGGAGAAGAGAATCTGGGATGGGGGTGAGGGCTCCAGTGGGGAAAGGAAGAGTAGGACCCAGGGCCAACGGGGACGGAAGTAGGGAGAAGACACGACACTCAGGAACAAGGACCCAGGGCAGACAAAAAGGGGAACAAGGGAGTGTATCACACTTAACCACACCCACACCACTCATGCTCACCCGCCCTCACTCCTCTTACTCTTAGAATCACCCTTACTCACTCTCTCTCCCTGTGTATCCACTCAGTCACTCTTTCACCCAAACTTCAGTCACTCACAACCACGCTTCTTCGCTCTGCACAATACTCCTCGACACGCTTCTCTCGCGTGGGGCCAGTCTCACAGCTGTGCTGATTACCGGCGCCGCTGTGAAAACTGTGTTCTCCTTTTATGGGGCTGGCTCCGCCCCCCTCTGCGCCTGAATCCATAAGGAGCGTCGCCGGGGCTCTGTGGGCCCCACCCCCTTGCTTTGCGGTGTCGCGGGGGAATCCGTGTCATGTGCGTCCTGCCACTCGTCAGTGTTACCCCGCCCATCCGGGCTTCCCCCATCCCCGCTCCTTAATCTCGGGCATCTCTGGTTTCCCTGCCTGCTGTGGCGCTGAAAACGGGTCCTGCCTTAGCGGGCTCTAATACGTTGTTATTCAAAATATATTGGTTAGTATGAAGGTCATAGAAGCCTATAACAAATCTCCTGGATACTTGCACCTTATCGTGCAAACACATCTGTCTAGTCTCTTATTTGCAGGATCAGTGTCTTAGCGATTCTGTCTTGATTGGCTCAAGACTCACATGGGACAATTTGCTTTAATGAATAAGGCACCACACACACCAAACTCCATCAGTGAAAGAAGACTACCTTGCCTTCGAGTCAATGCAACCAGCACATACATTCTTTCTGCTGTGTCTGTGCATTCAGACACCTGTTCCCCAGAGTGCACACCCAGATCTCACCCACTCACAGGCGTAGCTAAGTTGGAATGGGTCCAGGTGCACGAGATGGACTTGGCCCTCTGAATCACCATCCTCTACCCTGTCCCACCCTCCCCCCTCCTTCCTCTCCTCAGCACCTCTCCCTTCCACCGCTTGTTGTGCTGCCTGCTTCATGCCTCCTACTTACTCTGTCCTGCCTGCTGGGTGGGTCCCACACACACTGCAGGAGCTTCCACTTCTGCTTAGCTCAGTCTCCGTCTGACTGTGCCACAACAGGAAGGAATTTGTTCTTCCCCTGGCTCCCCAAGCTGGGGACCCAGTACCAATATCCCTTCTGTCACCATGATAGCTACAGCACCCACTGGGTGTTTTTACACACGCATTTCTCCTGTATGTTTGCTGTTACATCCTGAACTTTCTGTGTGTCTAAATCACTCACCCAGATCTTAAACATCTGGTTCTTTGAACTACTGTATAGAACTTCTCCCAAAACTTGTGTGCGTAAAAAGTTCTCCTGGTAAACTGCTTTGCTCCAGGCAGCTGTGGTCACTTGGTTTCCATGGCAACCTGTCACTGCGTTTACAGCTGAGGCTACTTTAGGCTGCCTCAGGGCAGTGTTTGTGTGAAGAATGCATCCAGAACTTACTTGTGGACTTGTAAACCCAGAAGATTGAAAGACCAGCACTTTAAGGTGTGTGTAAAAATGTCCACTGTCTGGAGAGGGGCACAGAAGTTGCTACTGCAGGATGCAGGGGGCTGTTGTGCCAAGAGAACAGGCGACCGCTACTCAACACAGTAGCAGATCTGATTGGCCAGGACTATGGGGAGGCAGCCAAGTAGACTTCCAATCTGATTGGTTGATGGGTGCTACCTCTCTACTAGTTACTGTCTCAGGCTTTTGAGTTGGCTGAGGGAGCAGGCAGCAGCTATGATGTGTGCTGAAAACCAGATGCTTCCTGAGCAAAAAACTCTGCAGCAATAATTGTTGAATCAGGAGCTACATGCTGGCACATAGGAATGGCTCTACTAAAACTGAACCAAAGACGTAAGGAAATGTGTCATTTTACCTTCCTGCCTACCGTTTCTCAGCTGTAGTGCTCTTACAGTGTAGAATGTGGGTGGGGGGAACCTCAGGCCTGAGGGCCCATGACTAGCTTTTATTTGGCTGCTGCGGTTCCTGAATCTGACCTTTGGATCCAGTTTCTACCCCCGAGCACTGAAAGACAGAGCTCAGGGTAAAGAAGCAGGGAGGCATGCATGCATAGGGGACAGAGCCATGGCACAGATGTATGATCTGGAGCCTCCTCTTCCTGAGTGCAGCCCCCATCCCCAACTTCTATATGGGCCCTCCGAGATTTCAGAGTGGTCCCTGGGAATGGGAACGGTTCCACAACCATGGTGTAGAACAGGGGTGGGGAACCTCAGGCCCGGGGGCCAACTGCAGCCCTCGGCAAGTTTTTACGTGGCCTCTTTCCAGTGCCTGGATCTGGCTCCAATTTCTAACCCCAAGCACTGAAAAACTGACCCCAGATGATGAAGTAGAGAGGACATGCACACAAGGGTAGGGGACAGATCCATGATCTGGGCCCTCCTTTTCTTGAATACACCCATTAGGCACCCCCACCCATAAACTCTATGTGGCCCTCTGAGCTTGTACAAATTTTCAGTGTGGCCCCTGAGACAGAAAAGGTTCCCCACCGCTGGTGTAGAACATGATATTCCAGCCTATGACATTCCCGTTACATCTGAGGTTTAGAGATAGAGGAACAGGAGGGTACAGGAACATTGTTAACCACTAGACGGGCATGGGAAACACCAGAAAACTACCAAATCTGCAGCATGGAGGGATGGGAAAAAACATAGACCCAAGGAAGCGGTAGAACACCTCCATAGCACAAATAGGAAGACACATGATAGGGTGAAGCTGATTGAAAGCTAATGGTTATGTTGAGCAAATTCATCAGCCCATGTTCTCTTGTGCCCCCTGCCCCACATTTGCTGGTTGTATCTACCCATCATCTCCTCTAACTCTCACAACAAGGGTTGTTTTGGTATATCTTCTACCTTGTCTAGCAGGGAGGTGCCCAAACTGTGGGTCAGGACCCCAAATGAGATTGTGCCATCTATAAATGGGGTCATGCTCCTAATTGCTATACTTTGCAAGTCTGTTGCCACGTAGGGGGAACAGGATTATATTGAAGTCCCAATGTGGGGTCATGCACAGGTTTTGGGAACCACTGACCTAACACAACAGGACCCAATTCTCAAATTTTTAGTGGCTGCTGCAATACTCGTAGCTATAACTGCACAAATATTAAGACTGCATTCAGTTGAATAACTTACTATGATTTTGCAATGATCCACATGAGGGAGCTAGAGGGTAACTTGTTGCCAGGCAGATTACAATACAGGTTGTTTTGGATAATTAAGAGGTGCGGAGAGATCCCAGTGAAACTAACTTCCCCACATGTTGCACGTAATGAGTCTCTGTGCTGGAACTTTATCTAAATGAGATTAACAGGTTTTGTCTCTAAATCATGTGTTTAGTCTCAGTTTGTATCATTCATGCCTGATATTGTCACAATTTGTATGTCACTCAATTTTATTTTATAACACGTTGATAATTGGTGAACACATTTGACTAACTGGATTTACAGAGAGGTGATTTATTTATTTTTTATAAGGCATCTACTTTAGCTGTACAAATGACCTACTAAATGACTAAGGCTAATTAGTCTGGTTAGAGATCATGTTAGGATAAGGGACAGCTAATAAGAGTTTGTTATAAAAAACAGAGTCTTGGGTTGTTGCATTTATAGCCTGTGGGGGTGAATATCAGGTTGGCTAGAGAAACGTGGGTGTGTGAAATTTCTGGCAGGTTCATTCTTTGTGAGGGAAACTCAAACCTGTTGCCTCACCCTGTCCAAAAATTGGAACACAGAGTCTACCAGTCTTGTGTGTGCCTAACAAAAAAAGAGAGAATGGTTGCCATGTTGGTGCAAAATGTATGAAATGGAGACAAAGTACTTCAGAATGTGATAGCTTTTATTGGACCAACTTCTGTGTTGAGAGTCTTATACACCTTCCTTAGACATGAAACAAGTTAGAACTATAGACTGAGCAAAAATGCAGGACATATGGCGGGGGGGAGGGGGGAAATCAGTTGGGAGGGAGCTGTTGGAGAGGGAGAGGCCATTGGCACTGACAACTAGGGCTGAAACAAGATTTTGCCCTAGATGAAAATTTTGTCAAGAATACGCTTCTCAATGAGATTTTCCATCTTGAGAATCTCACAAGAACCTGTCGTCTCATGAGATTCTCAAAAATGGTCACCGGGTAACTGCGCATACACAGAATGGCCACAGTGGCCATTTATTTATTACATTTATACCCCGCCCCTCCTGAAACAGCTCGGGATGGCTTACAATCTAAATAAAATAAATAAATAAATAAAAAGTACATACGTGGAGCATTTTGGGGGTTCCAGACTAGGGCTGATGCGGCAGCAGTTTCCATTCCGCCATTTCGGAATTGCCTGCGCCACACTGCAGCTTTTCTGTGGACATTCCACTAATTCCGCTGGCATTCTGCAAATTGCGGAATTGCGGAAAAATTGCAGAAACTGTCGGAAAACCGCTGTTCCACTATTTTGTAGTGCTGGCAGAATGGCGGAAAGTAGCAGAAATGTCATGTTTCCGCTATTTTGCGACGCCTAATTAGCGGAACTGCGGAAGTAGCGGAATGAAACTAGTGGAATGAAAGCCTCTACCATGCAGTACCACTAATTGCGGAAACACTGTTTCTGGCGGAAATAGCTACCGCTGCAACATTCCGCTACAGCCCTATTCCAGACTCTCACGAGTTCTTGAGAAAACTCAAACGCTCTGTGTATGTGCAAAATAGCTGCTGGCAGGCCACACATCCGCAGAATAGTTGTGACTTTCATTCTGCATGTACACATAGTGTTTTAAAGATTTTGGAGACTTGTAAGATTCTCAAAAATCTTGGTGAGATCTCGCAAGATCTCGCTGGGGGCTGCAAGAATCTCACATGTTCTCATGAAAACGCAAACCATTCTTGTTTCAGCCCTAAAACTTTTTATTTACAGTGAGAGTAAACAGATAAATGCAGACAGACGTATAAATTAGAGCAAATGGAAGTTCAAATAGGATGGAGAATATACACCTTCCAGATGAAGTTATATGGTTAAATAGTTTGCTTTTGAAAATGCTTGCATAATTTCAGCCTTTATATCACTAGGCTCAGTGTTTTTGTGATCAGAATGAGAAACAAAGTAGCTTGTTCCCAAAACCTCTCCTAAACTTTGGTATCCACTTCTATGGTCACCTAACTTCCCCTTATCTTCTTGGAAGCATTCCTGTGGCTGCTCAGCGGTGACCCCTTCCATGTGATTTTATAATGAACATTTGAAGCTTATTGTTACTATTCCGAAGAACCTTCTGTCCTTTTCTTTGAGACAGCCTGGACGAGAAGCCAGGAAGTCTGAGTGAACTTTTAAAAGGGACCAATATTCAGGCCTCAGACTGAAAGTGTATGTTACATAAAACTGAACATGAGAATAATAAGAGCTCATCTATTAGTGAAGACACTATATGGATTTTTTATGAATAAAAATGTAGTTATGTACATCAATAAGATGATCCCTGAAAGTTCTCCCCCTCCCCCCCCCCAATCAAAAGCCATTTTCAATTCTTCACAGGAAAAGGGCTCTCAGGCCAAGGAACAATGTGCTTAGTAGCCGCAAACCTCTAGGGCATTTGTGGAAAAGGAACCTTGCTTTTTCCCCTTTATGTGCTCTGGCTTACGGTGCTTTTAGACGTGCATGAAATTCTCAGATTGCAGCAATCTCCCGCAATCCCAAGGACCCCTCAGCATACATGCGAGTGCTGTTTAGACATCCCTCCCCACCATCGTACATGGAAAAAAAGAGGTCACATGGTACCTGTAAAGCCATCTTTTCCCTGTCCCCATTGCTGAGGACAGCAGAGAGAAATAGTGATATTGGACAGCCCCTAAACATGGTATACAGAGAGTTGAGCACTTCTCCAGCCACCTCTGTAGGTTTTCAAAATGGTGATCAGTGTAAACACAATCTCACACAAGTTGTGCTTAGATGTTAATCTGCATTCAGAATGTTGTGCATTCTGGAGCCCTTGATGTCAGGGGTTCTAGAAACCAGATTAAGATGCGGAAGTTTCCATATAAGTCACAAAAGAGTCGCGCACAAGTCAGTAGGTGCAAATTTTAATCACGGTTTTAATTGCCTCCTCACAGAACTTTTGTCTCATCTAAAAACACCCTTATATGGAAATGTAGGTCCGTATCATCTTTATTCCTACACCACTTCGTCTTTGCAGTCAGTGGTGACATTGTGCAAGCCAAACCCTTTCTATGGGAAATCAGATTCACATGAAGAAAAGGACTGATTACGTTTGAAAAGCTATAAGGAGAATTAAGCCCATTTTGAGTATTCCTAACACAGGGTGTAACCAAACAAGACAACAGCCTGTTGGAGTCTGTTTGGTCTGTGCAGCTGCCTACTCACATGTTTAGCTTGTACAGCCTAACAAACAGGCAGCCCCCGCTCACAAGTTTATTGCGACAAACAATGCAAGCAGAGTACAGGCATCACTTAATGCGGGTACTACGTTACCCCACCACATAATTGATAGGACGTGGACACATGGGCACACATTAGCCCGCATTTGCAATCTAATTGATGGGATGCAGACACATGAGTGAACGTTAGCCCACATTTGCCTGCACAGTGGCCTCCACATTCTATGGGACCCTGCTGTGAGTGGAGGCTGTGTGTCCGGCGGGTGATGGTCACAGATGGGCAAACACCTAATAAATCATGGGCAATAATCTAATTTGTTAAAAACCACAGACTCCATGAATGACTTAAAGTCACCTGAAGAGGGAGTTCTGCTGCTAGGCAACTAACCACAACGTCAGAGTGATGTACATGTATTTTAAATAAAGGGAAAAAATTATTAGTGAACATACAAGTCAGATAAGGAACAAAGCTACAAGATCCGTCTGAGTAAGTCTGTTGACAGGTTGCTATTTTTTGCAACAGGGTTTGGATCAGTCCCTTCACTTATGTGCAGGGAACCACGTTCACTGCACCCAAAAAAATCCTAAATTTTGCAACCTAGGAAGCCAAATTCTGCAGGTTTGCCAAAAGCATACAATTTGCATAATTTATTCATTTGCATAATTATGTACTGTTAATTTATGTAAATTTACTTCCCAGGAATCAGTCACCAAACAGTAAACACACTTACTTTGCCCCCAACCCTACATTACCTCAGCAACACATAGCCACATATACGTCACCTGCAAATACAGGCAATCAACACACCCAAACACACACTCCCAGCACATAACAGCCCCTTCTCTACATGCCTCAACAAACCCCCATTAACATCACACACAGGCTGCCTCCCTCCTTACGTTCCCCAGCAAAGTGCCTCTCCCCACATAAATGGAGGCTGCTGCTCAGTGACAGCTGATGGGTTCTAAGGCTGGTGGGGCAGTGGGTGGGGCCTGCAGTAGATGGGGCCAAGCAGAATTTTGAAATGAATATGGAATTAAGTATTTTCCACCTCTGATATAGTTCCCTCAGACTTCCAGACCAGTGAACAAGAAAAAAAAATATGGAAAAATCCTTAAGACCCCAAATTCTAAGAAGAATGGCAACATTCAAAGTGGCTAATGTAGCTATTTTCTCCTTCAAAAACACTAAAGCTACACAAGACTGCATGGAAAATCAGCAAAGCAAGTATTTTTAAGTGTCTTCGTCACTGAACAACTTTGTCACAAAAATTATTTGGACAAGCTTTTATATTTTGTCTATGATTTTTTTTCCACAATGAGCCCACCACATATTGCAACAAATTTAAGCATTCAAAGTCCAACTCACTAAAATTCTCTAAAAGCAGAACAGAGCTATGCCAGGACACCTATAGGAGATTTATGGACCTTGAGTCTGGGGAATAAACTCCAAAATAACTGGACTAAATAGTGCCAGGCAGTGCCTTGAGTAAGAGGCAGCATTACCCCACATCGGGCAGGCTTACTGCACAATGCAGCGCATCGTATTCCCGGCAGCTGCCAGTGCCAAATGTTCACCCCATCCCAGGGCGGGGTGGGCCGCTGGCTACTACACCCAGCATCCTGCAAAAAAGGCTGGGAATGCATCACGCAGTAGCCTTACCCAAAGTGGGGCAAGTCTGCCTAGCGCATGATAGCATGCCACTGCTTATCGGGCTGGTCCCGGTCAGCCCCACCCAACAGCAAGCTCCACCACAGAGCTTTTGTATGCATCCAAGTCACAGCCGGGGATGGAATAGTGGGTGGGCCAGCAGAGGGTGGCTGGCACAGGGTTGGGTGCCTGGCAGCTGGCCAGCACCTTGGCCTGCCCTGGGGCATGGTGGGACCCTCTGACATTGGCTCCCTGCCCGGTTTCCCCACTGGGGTGGTGTGAGTGTGAGTGTGAGTGTGAGTGAGTGTGTGAGAGAGAGAGTGTCTTCCCTGCTCTGATCCTGAAGTGTGATAGCTGCAATTGCCCACCATGGGGCACACGGGGAATCAGTCCTCCACCCCAGCTCATGTGGCTGTACCCTAAATCTTTAACTCCAAAGAAGCAGCCAGATGGCATGCAATACTCTTGGGTTCTTAGCAGCATCTTGAACCTTGGAGGAATCAAGATTACCTAGCTAAAGTTTGTTTCTCTGCTTTCCTTTTAATGGAATATCTCATTATAGAAAGTGATGATGAGAAGGTTTCCAATTAAAAAAGAAAAGGAAAAAGAATATACAAAACAATGTAGAGAATAGCACCGCTTTGCAGAGAAATTGTCCAATGCCATTAGCAGTTCTTTTTATTGCCTAAGAGTAGACAGCGTGAGTGCAGAGAGAGAACATTCTGGAAGCAGTTTTCGCTCCTAGTATGTACACAAAGAGAATCTTATAGCACAAGGGAATGCACCTTACGGTAGGTATTAAACTTTTATTTTAAACAAGGACATTAAATTTGCCCGTTGTACTTTGGCACTTAGTCCCAAATCACTGGAAAAGTTGCAACTTGAAAAAATATGTCCTATAATAACAAAGGATAGAAATAAGGCCTTAACTCAGATTATTTTTATTTTTTTCCCCCTTTTCCTTTGTGAGCTTGGTCTATGAACTTTAATTTCATTTTAATGGGATTTTTTATATTTCCCATCCTCAATGTCTCTTTTAATGTTGCTGTTACAAAATGTTTTCATTACACATAAGCAGAATTTTCAGAAGAATGATCATAAATAAAAAAATAAAAACGAAGATTTCATTAAATACCTGATGGAACAAACATCTGAAGTGCAATGAGGACCTTTAGGGGTTTTCTTTCTGTCATTTAAAATTCTCTGAAGTGCAAAAAATCCCTCTTAAATTCTCATTTTGCTTTTGGAGCAAGGAGAAGTGTCAGAAGTCGTGTAGATGTTCCCACTCAAGTAAAAAGGATTCTGCATTTTTAATGTTAATGAAGGTCCTATGAGTCACATCTTTCCCAGAAATTATTTCTGAAACTTTTTCAAATGTAGAATACAATCTTGAGTGGAAATGTCAAGGAAAGCTTATACAGCAGCAGAGCCAAATGCGGATACTGCAGTACACCCACAAGAGGAAGAAAATACATACCGTGGGAGTCAGAAGTCCATTGCATAGACCCAGAGCATTCTTGTTAAGGGTGTGCAATTTGTTTTTGTTTTGTTTAATTACTAAAACAATGACTCATTCATTTAGTAATCAAAATATAAAAACAGATGAAAAAGAAAAAAGCATCTGTTTTCATTACCAAAATAAAAAATTAAAATTAAAATTTTAAAAAATCTGTGCATGCACAAAATGGCCACTGGGGATGTGCATGCACCCTCTTTCCCAAAATGGCACCAACACTGCCAGCGCCGTTTTGGTAAAGGGCTGTGCATGCACATAACAGCCACAGCGGCCATTTTGTGCATACACAGATTTTTTTTAGTTATTTTTATTTTTAAAAAACTAAATAAAAAAAACAAACAAAAAAATGAAAACAAATGTTTTCCTTTATGAAACCCCCTGAAAACAAAGGGGGTTTTGTAAATGAAAATGAAGGGGAAAAGCCACACAAAACACACTGACCACTTTTAGATGAACGAGTCAATCTAGCAGATTGAAAAAGCAACTTTTAGAAACGTCGTGCAGAGGGGCGTTTAGACGCACTGGAAGTCACCAGCCACCATTGGAAACAGTGGTGCCGGTTGACTCGCACATTATTTTAAAAACCTCATTTGTCAAACCTCGATATCGGGGTTAGATTGGTCCGCTCATCTAAAAGCTGCCAATGTGCCTACGGCACACCCCTAATTCATGCAACAATTACATAGGCTTTCTGTTGCTAAGTGTAGAAAACTTATGACTATGCTGTATCAGAATACAATCAAAGGTCTAGGACAAGAAGAAGAAGAAGAAAAAGAGAGGTTATTATTATTAAATATTTATATAGTGCCAGCAGTTACCTGGCACTGAAAAGCCTTTAACTAGAAACAGGTCGCTGCCCGAAAGGTGGGGGGTTACAATCTAGGAGAGGCAAAAGAACATAGAGACAGGGATACATTTATGAAGTTGAGGAGTTGCAGGTGCACATGCTTTGTTTAGTTACAGGGGAGAAAGGGGCCCTCAATGACAGGATAGTAGAGCAGTGATCACTTGATTTACAGAGCCACACCACTTTACAGAAGCTCTGTACACATGTCTAGCAAGTGATCACAAGACTAGGGAAATGCATGAAGAGCATCCTAGAATACCATATTAGAGAGGTGGGATGACAAGAGTGGGAAAGAAGTCCTTTATAGAATCCCACAGGTTGCAAAACAAATCGTCCCAAATTAACTGGAGTAATTCTACAATGCCTCTGGTGATGTAGGTGTGCAAGGACAGCTGTTGATGCAATGGCTAACATGCTGTACCCAAATCCCTGGAAGCTTCTTTTGTCCAATTTCACAGGAAGAACATTATTGGCATATTGGTATGCCTCTGACAAAGCATTGCTTAAAGTGCATTCCTACTGTGAAAGGATTCTATACAAACAGCATCATGGGGTTTCATGTTTGTTGTGTCTCAATAACTCCATGTCAGATTTGTTCAGTTTACAAAAAAGGAGAGAAAGTAACTCCTGCTCTACAAGGTCAATCTGGGATTTGCTCTTTTTGATTGTTTGTACATGGCTCACACACCGCCAGCAACTACTAAGGATTCCTTGAGCCACATTCTCCCTCCATGACATTTCAAATCAAATCTCCCTCCATGACATTTGTGCTGCTCTTCAGATGGAGCAGAGTCAGAATTCAGCAGCATGACAGAAGCCTCTTTCTCAGTTCTGTTGTGGTGGGCGAACAGAACCCATAATCGGCTAATCACCGAATAAAGTTTACTACTACTTCTACTACTACAGAACAGAACACAACCGTCAAAAATTAGCACTACTCCTCTGCCACGCCTATTCAGCCTTAGCCTCAGCTGCATCCCCCTCTGAGGAAGGGGGTACCCTCCTGTAGGACCCAACACTATCAGTCCAGAGGGTATCAATTGCACAGTCCTTTATTAGACACAGTCCAGTATCCACAATCCCTGGGGCTGCCGGTTCATCCGCCTCCACTCTGTAGGCCCAGCACAATCTTGCTCAGGCACAGGAGCACCACAATATCAACCCCCCAAAGTCAATATACCCAGGCCTCAAAACCCCAGGCTCTGGCCAAGCCTTCCCCAGGCACGAGGCTCCCTCCTGGGCATAGTCTCTCCCACTTGCCTGGGTCCACTCTGGCTCTCCAGGCTTCAGCACCTTGGAGAGCATACAGTGGGAAAGGTCTCCTTCAGGCTTCTTCAGGGAGATGTGGTCCCATCAGCTCCCAGGCAGAGACTGCTTCTGCTCTGCCTTGTCTCTTCTTATATACAGGCAGAGTGGGCGCAGCCAGACTTCCTTTCCTCAGTCTTAAAGGGCCAGTATCCTGCCCACTCTGTCACAGGGTCTCTTCGCCTGTTTGCTTCACAGGTTGATTCCCAGCTATGGGGCTGGCTCTGCCATGCCTCTGTCCGTGCTCAGCCCTCCAGCTGGCCCATGCAGCTCCCTGCTACCCCCAGCAACATTGACCCAAATGGTACTGTCAAGCACCTTTCGGGGGAATATAACTTTTGATGTATGGAGACCACATACATCAGTTTTGATGGACTGATATTCATTATTTAACTTTCAGCTAGAGAGAATATGTTCAAAGCTTAAATCATGTTTGAAAGTGAAACTCTGGCAAAGCCATTTAGCTGCTTTTGAAAATGTTACCCATATACATGTAAAAGAGAGAATAGCTTACATCAGATTTTCAACCCTGACATGGCTCTATTTGCCCCACTCTAGTTAAGCCATAAAGAAAAAGAACGTCACTAAATTCTCCCCCAAATTTGCAAAACCGTATGCCTATGGCTAAAAATTGCCTGAGAGAAACAGGGCATTACCGGACATAATGATAAATCTGTGAAAGTCTATGTTAAAATTGCTGATATCCTGTTCCCATAGCTGCTCCTACAGACATTCCTGCTGTTAGTTGCATGTTCCAGTGGCTAGGCTACCCGAAGAGTCTCCTTCCAGCAGCAGTAACCCAGATGATACCATGTTTCAATGGGCACTTGTATAACCACAGACTGGAAACAGGGTGATGCTTATCTATGCGTAACAGCAGCTACGTGACAGCAGCAGATGTGAGATGATTGCAGTGCAGCCCTGATTTCTCAGGAACTCAATCTATGGTAAACACATATCAGGGTGCATGTTTCCCCAGACTTAATGCTGCCTCCTGCTGATTGCCTAGGAAATGACTACATCAGAAATATAAGTGAATATAAAAATTCTAGGGTTTGCAATCAAATTAGAAACTCTCCTTATAGTTAAACATTTTAATCTTAATACACTTGATATCTTTGACTGAGCATAAGCAGAGCTGCCTTTGTATAACCACACTGCATTATCTCCCCAGTCAATGACACTTGCTGCGTAATTATAGTTTATTTCATTGCATTCTTTTAATATATTTTCTGGAAGTCTGAATATGGGACCGCGATAGTAGCAGGCAGCCCTGTCTGCACCAAAGGATCCCAGGAAGTGTCATAAACAATATATGGTGATAATTTGTCTGATCAGTTCTTGGATGCTAGCAGCAGGAGTACTCAAATGCTTTGTCTGGCATTGCCAAGGGATGAATGATTCCAAAGGAAAGAGGGAAAGCAAAGGTTTTACATGGGCAAGTTGATGAGTGATTCCAATTCTGGTTAATCTGGATGAGTAGCGTTCCAGCAAAGCTAACTAATGCCAATGATCAAATTTTCTTTGGGTGTGTGTGTGTGTAAATCAGTATTTGCTTGGGTTAATTCTTAAAAAGGTATGTTTACATGAGCACAAACTCTTGCCATGTGTTTATATAACACCTCACAATGAAGCTTCTGGGTTCAACCAAAGTACAAATAAATGCCACAAGAAGGGAAGGAAAGAAAAGGAATGACACCAGAAGGAGCGAGAGGGGGAGAAGGAGCAGGAGGACATGCCATGCCACACCACACATGATACTAGTTTCAAGGGGAGCTGATTTGGTTTTGTACGTCAATACATACAGTTCCCCTCCAACCCCCGACATGCTCCCAAAGGAGACGTCTCAGCTGTATTCTCTCTCAGCACTGGCTGCCAGGGATATTTCCCAGTTCATTTTGCAGTTTCATCCTGTGCCTCCAGGATGTTTATTAGGAAGTCAGTGGAATAGGAATCCATCACGACGGTTGGCCTTCGCGAATTGATGAACTCTGCCACAGGTTGCACCAGGAGTATGTTTAGAGGGGAGGGAGACAAAAGCTGTTCCTTTAACTGTGCCCTCCAGCCCTTGAGAGCACATGATCCCTGTTGCGGTCTCCCTGCCCCCACCTCTCCATGCCAGAAGGGATAGCAGGCTCCATGGAAAAAAAGGACAGAGGTGCAAATGTATCCTGCTGCGTTGCCTGTTTGTTCCTCACACTAACTTCCCCTCCCAATATAGTGTTCCCCACTCCACCCAGAATGTCCAACAGCATCTGCTTTAACTTGAGCACCATGTAAGCAGTAAAAATGTTGTATAGTCTCACCTATTGTGCCCACTTACAACTTACGCTCCATGCATCCACAGTTTGGCTTGGCCTTTCAGCCCCAATCCTCTTTTCTCTGCAGGCTGGGGGCAAACACTGGGGCCAGTCCCATGCCCTGCAGACCAATGCGTACGCATACATGTGCACAAGTCACATGCACTCCTGGCCCACAGCATGCATACAAACCACATGGTTGTGCGCGCAGAGCATGGGATTGGCCCCGCCGAAGTTGGGGACGGCAAGCTCCTCACAACTCCAGTATTATGAACTTGATCTATGTCTCCACTGTAGTTCATACAGTTCGTCTCCACCCCTGACTGCTCCCAAGACTTGTCCGTGAATACACATCACCCATCTCTCAGCCTTCTCCCCCACGTATACACCCCTTCAGCATCTGCGTGCCCTCTCCATAAATACACTTCTCACCACTCCTGGCTGACTGAGCCTTGTCCCCCCCATATACACCCTCCCAGTATGTGGCTGCCTGTTACCCATACATACACTGCCACCAATCTCATCTCCAAGTACACATCCTATACATGCCTCCCCGGTACAGTACCCCTCAAATGAAAGCACATATGAAAAACATACACACATTTCACCTTCATCCTGTGCTCTCCCCCAAACCTTGTTCATAAATACACATCACCCATCTCTTAAGCCTTCTCCCCCAATATATGCCCCATCATCACTTTGGTGCCCCCTTCCCATACAAACACTGCTCCCCACCCCTGGTTGACCCATAGCCTTCTCCATGAATATACATCATCCACCTCTCAGGATGGTCCCCAATATATACCCCCTTCAAGCACCTGTCTGCCCGCCACCACCACATGCACTCCGCCCCCACCCAAGCCTTGTCCATGCATACAAATCACCCATTTTTCATCCTTGTCCCCCATTAAAACTTCCCCAGCAACTCGCTGCCCCTTCAAAATACAGACACTTCCCCTACTGCCTGGCTGTCCCCAGTCTTTTCTTCCTATACACATCCCGCATCCATCAACCTTTTCCCCCACATATACAGCCCCCACCCAAGAATCAGCTGTCCCATTCTCTCCATCCCACACGAAAGCAGATACAGAAAGCAGGAGGCCAGAGCGCAGTTTGCTGCAAACTGCCCCCTGACCCACTGCTGTCCCCCGCTTCAATGTTGCCCCCAAACTGCAGAGGAAGAGAATTGGGCCTGAAACACCAAGGCCAAGTGTGGGTTCATGGTACCAAAATTGTAAGGAAGCACAATATGCAAGATTATACAACATCTTTACAGCTTACATGGCATGCAACTTAAAGCAGGAGCCTTAACTTACGATTGCCATGCTTTTTGGAGCATGGTTGAATTTGAAGACCATAACTTCTTTCTTAAACCAAATGTTTTTTATTCTATATTTTCCATGGTTTCTGCACCAGCTGCAGCTTCCTAACAGTCACCAAGGGCAGCTGCACATAGAGTGCATTGCAGCAATCTAGCTTCAAGGTGATGAAAGCATGGATGACAGTGGCCACTTCTGAGTCAGAAAGAAAATGCCACAACCTCCTCACCAGATGGAGTTGGTGAAAATCGCTTCTGGCCACCACCTGACAATCCAGGTGCGGTGAAGGATCTAAAAGCACTCTGAGGCTGTGAACTTGGGTGACCATAAGGGGTCACTCCATGAATGACCTGTCAACACCATGAATGACAGGTGTTCCAATCCCCTCCAAGTCACAAGACCAGCCAACCATCATCACTTCAGCTCAGTTTCAATTGGCTCACCTACATCCAGTACCCAACAGCAGCCAGGCATCAGGTAAGCTCCAAGGCTGCGGGACCTGGGTCAGATGAAAAAAAGAGGTGGAGCTGAGTGTCATCAGCATATTTAATTTTATTTATTTATTTTATATTTGCATTTTTACCCTGCCCCTCTTGCAATAAGTGACTCAGGGCAGTTTACAAATTTCAAAATTAAAACAACAATTATAAAAGAAACAGAAATATAGCATAAACATATAAAACAATACTAAAACTCTAATCTTGTGCAAAAACGAGACACACAATTCCCTCACATACAAAAAAAGTAAATACCCACAGTCTAATCCAACAAACCCATCCCATCTTCCCCTTCTCCCCCGCCAAACACCTGGCAGAAGAGCCAGGTCTTACAGTTTTGTTGGAAGGTGAGAAGATTCAAGCTGAAACGAACCTCCACCAAGAGGGAATTCCAAAGTGATGGCACAGCCACCGAGAACACCGTCCTGTCCATCCAAACACGTCAATAACGTGGGTCTTCCAGGAGGGTGCCCCCAGATGACCATAGGAACTGACTAGGGGCCCAGGGAGTGAGGCAGTTAAGTAGGACCTAGACCATGAAGGGCTTTAAAAGGTCAGCAACTTTAAAAGGTGTATTGATGACACCTCACCCCAAACCTCCGAATAACCTCACCAAGCAGCCTCAGAAAC
The DNA here is from genome assembly GCA_003113815.1 of Sphenodon punctatus. Lineage (NCBI taxonomy): Eukaryota > Metazoa > Chordata > Lepidosauria > Sphenodontia > Sphenodontidae > Sphenodon > Sphenodon punctatus. The sequence goes on from QEPC01005117.1 coordinate 7,138,366, forward strand.
ACATTGAACAAGAGGAGGGACAAAATAGAACCCTGTGCGACACCACAGGGAAGATCCTGAGGAGACGATGAGCAATTGCCCATTATCATCCACTGAGACCTCTCTGACAGGAAAGAGTAGAACCACTCAAGAGCAATCCCACACACCCCTGCCAAGTCCTGTAGTCATGCCAACAGCACCTCATGATCAACTATCAAAGGCTGCAGAAATATCTAATAAGATCAATAAGGTAGAATTCCCCTTGTCCATCTCCAGGCACAGGTCATCAACCAAAGCCACAAGCCTAGTCTCTGGGCCATGCTCAGGACGAAAACCTGACTGAAATGGGTCCAGGAATCCAACAGCATCGAGATGTTCCTGGAGCTGTCAGGCAACTACCCTTTCAGTAACCTCCCCTAAAAAGGGAAGGTTAGACACAGGCCAATAGCTGGCCGGGGCGTCAGCATCCAAAGACGGTTTCTTAAGCAGGGGCTGGACCACCTCAGTTTTAAGGGCGTCCGACTAACACCCTCCCCTCCCAAAGGGAGGCAATGACAACCCTAGCCAACAATGACTCCAGTGTCTCCCAGCTGGCTTTTACCAGCCAGGACAGGCAAGGATCCAATTTACAACTGGTTGCCCTCAACATCCCAAGCACGTCCCTAGCATCAGTGGGCAATACCAATTGAAACTGATCCAGGTAAACAGGACAAGACTGATCTTCCATAGCCCCAAACTCTGACTCTCCAGATGAAATGGCAATGCCCAAGTTGTAGTGAATACGAGCAATTTTGTCTGCAAAGTAGTTAATAAAAATTTCACAGCAGGTTATGGATGACTCAATTTCCTGGTGGAGACAGGCCAGGTTAACCAGGCCCCTCACCACCCAGAACAGCTTCACTGGATGAGACTGCAGATGCTATGATAGTGGAGAAGAAAGCTTTCTTCGCCACCATCAGAGCCACCGCATAGTCCTTCAAAAATGATCTATGCCGCAATCAGTCAGCTTCAACACAAGTTGAACACCACCTGCGCTCTAACCACCTAACCTCCCACTTCAACTGCCTCAGGTCCTCCGTATACCAGGGAGACCTATGCTGATGAAGCGATGGGTGCAATTATGTCAATGGTCATGGTCAAAATGTCATTCTACAGAGCGACCATGTTGTCGACAGAGCAGCCGTCAAGGTCAGTAGGTATATCCCCCAGAGAGGTCTGAAAACCAATTGGATCCATCGATCTCCAGGGGTGGACCAGCCTAACTGGTCCAGTACCCCCAACTAAGGCATAGGAGGGCTGGGATCTGGGCCTTCAGGAGGTAATGATCCAACTACGACAATGGTGTTATAACACCCCCAATAATCGCAATCCCTGTTTCCATCCAATGTGTGCCCCACCTCATGTGTCGGGCTCGATATTATTTGCGATAGGCTCATGGTCGTCATAGCGGCCATGAACTCCTGCTCCATGCCTAAAAGGCTGGCTTCAGTGTGTATGTTGAAATCACCCAGAATAATACGCCTAGATGATCTCAACAGCACCTCTGAGACCAGCTCGGCTAGAGCATTCAGGGAATCAACCGTGCAGCGGGGTGGTCGGTACACTAACAGGACCCCCAATCTATCCCCAGTCAAATCCAGCACAAGGTGGACACACTCCATATCAGATGCGTTAGGCACTAGATACCTCTGAAAGGCCAAAATATCTTTACAGACCACAGGCACTCTGTTCATCCCCAACCCTCATAGTTCTAGTACTATTTGAGAGGGTAAATAACTGTTCCCTATTAACTTGTTCCATACCACTTATTAGGGATGGGCGAACAGATCGCAGTTCAGGTTTGGCCGTTCGGTTCGGCTGCGTTCGGTTTGTCCGTTCGGTTCGTATTTGTTCGGTTCATTCGTTCGGTTCATTCGCCGAGTTCAGGTTCGGATGTTCGGTTCGTTCATCCGAACAAGCTGTTCGGTTAGGCCATTCGGCTGTTCGGTTCGTCCGTTCGGGAAGTGTTGCTATGGTGTTTTTTTTTGTTTATTATATGTTTTTTTGGTTTTTTATTGGGTTTTCTTTTGTTCTTTATTTGGTTTTTTGGTTTTTATATGGGGTTTTCTTATTTTTTTTAATCTAATATTATATATATCTGTCTACACTAAATCTAACTGCTATTAACTATTCTAAATGCTATGAAGTAAATGGATTATCTAATAAGTACACAGACCTACTCCTACAAACACTAAAACTAAATCACTAACGCTATCTCTATCACTAAGGTAACTCCTACAACTGTCTTCATCTATCTATCTATCTATCTATCTATCTATCTATCTATCTATCTATCTATCTATCTATCTATCTATCTATCTATCTATCTATCCCCCCCATCCCATATCCATATCCAAATATATATATATATATGTATATAGATATATATATGGATATATATACATCCATATATCCATATATATGGATATATATATGGATATATATGGATATATATACATCCAATATATATGGGATGGGGGGGAATCTTCACAAATAGAAGAGGAGTCTGTAGTGAAATACATACATTACATACTCAATGAGTCTGTACAGTGCATAACACAAGGTTTCAGTTTATGGTTTAAGTTTCATTTCATTACAAAAGTGAAATGAAACTTAAAGCAATCTAAAAATCCTACTCAACACCTGCTGTTCAGGAACAGTGACTAGCTCAGAAGGTGTTGGGAAGTGGGGAGGCAGATAATTAGTTTCGTTTCTTGCAAGCCTCTCCACCCCTGGTGTCTGGAAATCTGCTCCTCAGTGACTGACACACCTCCCTGTAATGTTTGACCTTCCAGTGAACCTTTTTTTGCCACCCGAACGCGATTCGAACTGACCGAACTGTTCGGCCATTTCGCCGTTCGGTATGTTCACATTCGGGTTCGGGTTCGAGTTCGGTCGTCCGAACAGTTCGAGTTCGGGCCGAACTCCGAACTTCTGAACCGCGTTCGCTCATCCCTACCACTTTTGATTTTATAAACTTCAATCATATCCCCTCTCAGTCATCTCTTCTCCAAGCTGAAGAGCCCCAACCTATCCAGCCTCTCTTCCTAGGGGAGCCATTTCATACCCCGTATCATTTTTGTTGCCCTTCTCTGTACCTTTTCTGTTTCCTCCTTTTTGAGATGGGATGACCAGAAATGCACACAACATTCAAGTTTCAGATTTCAGTTATATTCTCTATCCCTTTACGAATAATTCCTAACATTCGGTTTGCTTTTTTGACAGCCGCCGCACACTGAGCTGAGGATTTCAATCTATTTTCCACAATGGCTCCAAGGTCCTTTTCCTGAGTGGTAACTCCTAATTTAGAACCCAGCATTGTGTACACAAAGTTTGGGTTGTTTCGTAGAATCATGTAAAAAGTTTCCCTATGAGCAAATTCGGGAGCCAGTTACTCGAGCAGCTGTAAAGAGGGACGTCAGTGCTGAGCAACCCAGAGAGCACCCAAAGGGACAAAATCCTCTCTCACTTAAAATGGGTCCATGTCTAGAGTTGCTTCCCTGCATCAGTTAGCACAGAGTTAGGAGCAGAATGATAAGAGAAAGACATACAAAGAAAAGGAGGGAGATAAAGACAAACATCAGAGTTATGAAGCCCTTTTATTGTTCTGCTAACTGGTCTCCTTTTATCTCCCTCTCCAGTGTTTCCATATTTCTATTCTGCTTTCTGCCGTACTGTCACAGAACGTTGCTGAATACAAAAGAGACAAAAAGAGATTGCAGCCCCAGAAAGTCTTTTGCATGGAACAAGCTTCGCTGCAAACATCTGACCCACACTTCTCCTAGCACCATAGCAAATACCTATTGTTAGAGCTAATGACAGTAATACATACACATTGCATGGATCAGTGGTCAATTGTCTTCCTCTCATCCTGCACACCGCACGCACACCACTTCTTACATTACACTTGCACTGGGATCTTTCATATTCTCATAAATAAGATAATAGAAACAACATTGCCAGCACACTCACTAGCCTTTCCCTTGTAAAACACTATAATTTCAATCCAAGGGGAAATTATTACATGATGAAATAGGCCATTTTATAAAACAGCTGCTTTTACTGGAGCACATTCACTTGGGTGTTGTCCGGGGGGGGGGGGGGGGGGGGGGGGGGGGGGGGGGAAGGGGGAGTGCTTGTGCTGGCCGCATATTCTCTTTTCCCTCCTAGTTTCAAAGACAGCCTTTGAACTGGAATCATTTGTCAAACATTAAGTGAATCAGTTCCATGCTATCAGAGGTCAAGGACTGCCTTATAATAGATGTCTACATGATACACTCATTTGCTCAAAAGTGAATATTTTATAGGGATGCAAAATGCCTCTATTCAATAAACTGACTGCATTTGTTATGTCGTCACGGCATCTGTCAGAGAATTTGTTTGCATTTCAAGTAACAGGAGAGAAAACTAAATAACCTTAAGGCATCAGTGCTCTGCAGAGGGAGCTCTTTATACAGTACCTGCTATCTGTCATCCTGGTTGATTTTTTCTGTCTAACACTCATAGCAACATCTTGTGGGATTCACAGAACAGGTGGTTCATGGGGGGCAGGGGGCAGCTCTGGGAATTGAGACTCCTGCTTTTATTTTTCAGAAGCAGAGAAGACATCTCAATGAAGGACAACTGAGCACAACAGAGAAGTTAAAGGGGGGAAATACCCTGAAGGTGCAAACCCACATTGTGAATTCTGTTGTAAAAACCCGGTCCTTTTTAGTTTTGGATCAGATGGATCCTCCAAAGCTTCTCTTTTATTCCTGCTGTAAAAAATTCTTTGCTGATTCTGAACTGATGAGCAGCAACAGCACAGGGTGAGCTTCTCCTGCTCCCACGGCCTATGGGACTTGAGTGGCCAAAATGGCAGTTCCGTTTCTCTTGTTCTTGAGGGAGTCACAAGGACATGCCCCCAGGCAGCTGCTCCAAGCAGGAGCCACAGTACAGGTGCTCACTACCCTGAGGCTTTTGTTGGGTACATCTCTAGACATAGGACTCAAAGGTGGGGCAAATTCCCATAGCCAGCAGGATTAAAAACGACTTCTGCCACCATTAAATATAAAACCTCAGTGTTGTTTGCTGTTGCATTGCTTCTGGTGGTAGCAGCCTGTTTTGTAGCATTAGCCCTTCTCAAGATACATTGGGTTTCTCTCCACCCAATTCACCTAGCTGAACAATGCGCCCCCCCCCAAAAAAAGAGGATTTTATTTTATTTTCACTAGATTTATTTGCCGCCCCCTCCTGCCACAGCCGCTCGGGGCAGCTTACATTTAAAAACGTATAAAATATAATAAAACATATCTAATATAAAAACAATAAATATGTAGTGATGTTAGGGGCTCTTGGGCACCTGTACTGTGGCTCCTGCCAGAAGCATGCCCTGTGCTGTTGCTGTTGTTTAATATTTTAAACATTAATACCACATTCAACAGTAGAAACGGTACCATGACAAGGCACTGAGGTGAGAGCAATAGCAATATTCCGCTTTTATCCTGCAGAAACATCCATCATTGTAAAAGCTACATTGGTGGACCAGGTCACGCACAAGTGTTCTCGCGGGATAAAAGCAAAATAATGCATTCACACATGCACTGATTCCCATGAGAATAGAGATGCAATTGCAATCATGGAAGTTTTCCTGTCTTCCCGGTAACGTGGGAAAGTGGCTTCAACAGCCCATGACAACAGCAGTATCTACCAGGGCTGTTCCAAATATTTTAAAAAATATTCCTGAGTATTTTTGAGGACTAGCCCCAAGTGCTCCATGGGAACATTAGTTTTAATCCTTCTGTGATGTTGCTGCTGCTGCCCAATTAGTTCTAATGCTCTCTGGCAGCAAGCTGGACTACAGTTCCCAGCATGCTCCCAGAGAGCCTTAGGAGCATGCTCGAAGAAGCTTCATTCAAAATACAAGGAGGCAGAGTCCAGAGTGGCACACCCAGCTCCCATGCGGCTTTCAGGTGAGTGGCACCCCATTCCCTGGCCTCCACTGCCCTTTTCCCTGCACCCCCTTCCCTGCCCTCTGATGCCCTATTCCTGGTCAGCACTTTACTCTTCCCTGGCTGCACTGCCCACTGCCCCCCTTCCTGCACTCAGCTGAGGTTTTTCTGAGTCCTGAGTGGCCGGCCTGTTCCTCGGAACTCAGAAAAATGAGGCTGAACGACCCGCTACTTGCCAAAATCAAGGAAAATCCAAGTACCAAGTTTCAGCCCTAGGATCATGCTCCCCCTCTTACCCATGAACACTCCCTACACTAGAGCCTATAGCGAGAGCTGCTCAGGGCAGCATAAACCTCCTTGCAAAATACCCATCCTGGAGATCTAGCAGCATAAAAGGGGAATAGTGCATTCACATATTACAAAAAATTGTGGCATTATAATACCCGGAATTATCTGTAGTTATCATCTCCAGTGACAAGATCCGTCTGGATATCGCTTCCAAGTCCTCTCCCCCTACTACTCCCCCCACCTCACTCCTGTCCCCCTTCCCTCCTGCCTCCCTTGAGGAAATCTCCCTGCTCTCCTCCTCCAACCCCTCCACTTGCCCCCTGGACCCCATTCCTTCTCGCCTCCTGACCTCCATTGCGTCCACCATCGCCCCTCCTACATATCATCAACCTCTCCCTCTCTACTGGCTCCTTCCTCTGTGCCTTTAAAAACGCCACCATCTCCCCATCCTCAAAAAGACCACTCTGGATCCCTCTGAATCGTCTAATTACAGTCCTGTCTCACTCCTCCCTTTTGCTTCCAAGCTCCTTGAACAGGTTGTCTACCCCCGTTGCCTTGACCTCCTCTCTGCCAACTCCTCCCTTGAATCCCTCCAATCTGGCTTTCACCCCCCTCACTCCACTGAAACCGATCTTGCTAAGATTACCAATGATCTTCTTGTGGTTAAATCCAACCACCTTTATTCTGGTCCTCCTTGATCTCTCTGCTGCCTTTGACACTATTGACCACTCGCTCCTGTTTGAATCACTCCACTCCCTTGGATTCCGGGACTCCGTCCTCGACTGGTTCTCCTCCGACCTTTCTGATTGCTCCTTCAATGTATCTCTTCCTAACTCCTCCTCCATATCCCTCTCGGTCAGGGTTCCCCAAGGCTCTGTCATTGGCCCACTCCTTTTCTCTATCTACACACAATCCCTAGGAAAACTCATTGTCTCCTACGGTTTCCAATACCACCTATATGCTGACGAAACTCAACTCTCTCTCTCCACTCCTTCCCTCTCCCCCTCTGTTCAAGTTCGTCTCACCAACTGTCTCTCCGATATCTCCGCCTGGATGTCTCAAAGCCAACTCAAACTGAACATGGCGAAAACTGAACTTCTGATCTTCCCTCTCTACCCTTCCTCTCCCTCTTCCCTATCAATTACCATTGATGGAGTCTCCATCCTCCCTGTCCCCCAAGCCCGCAGCTTGGATTTCATCTTCGACTTGCACCTTACCTCCAAACCCTACATTGACTCCGTTGCCAAATCTTGCCGCTTCTCCGTCCACAACATTGCTAAGATCCGCCCTTTTCTATCTGTCTCCTCTGCCAAAACTCTCATCCACGCCCTAGTCATCTCACACCTCGACTATTGTAATCTTCTTCTCGCTGGCCTTCCCCGCTCCCACCTTTCTTCCCTCATCTTTGTTCAAAACTCTGCTGCCAGGATCATCCACCTAGCCCATCACTTTGACCACATGCAGCCTCTCCTCTCTCCATTGGCTCCCTCTTACTGAGCGTATTCTGCACAAGTTCCTCATCTTCACCTACAAAGCCCTTCACAACCTCGCTCCCCTCTACCTCTCTGCCCTGATTTCCCTCTGAACCCCTGTTCAAGCCCTTCGCTCCTCTTCCATCCCCTCCCTCACCCTCCCACGCCTCCCCTGGTCCCCCACCGCCTTCGTCCCTTCTCCCTTGCTGCCCTGAACACCTGGAACTCCCTCGCTGCCCTCATCTGCCTGGCCCCCACCCTCCACACCTTCAAGTCCCTCCTCAAAACCCACCTCTTCCGCTTCACCCTTCCTAACTCCTGCTAACCATCCCCACCCAGGATTATCATCCACCTGTTATCTGCATACTCCCATTGTACTGTAACCAAGCCAAGAACGTGTACCTGAGCTCTTGCATCCTCATCTCTCTCCCTGTTCCCCCTTCCCTGTCTGTAGATTGCAAGCTCTCAGGCAGGGACCATGTCTATCTTACTCTTTGTTAAGCACCAGGTACATCACTGGCGCTATATAAATGCTAACAATAATAATAATAATAATAATAGCCCGTTTTGTAAGGTGTGAAAGCAGCCTCAGCCAGGAAAAACCCAGAGCTGCTACTAGCAGCACGGTGGGTGCTCCCACACATTTTGGGAGTTCACACATTCGCTACATCATTTCTACCAGCCTGAACATAGGTAGAGAAACAACGTGTCAACATGCGAGTTTCATTTCCTACCGTCAGCCGGGAGTGCCGCCTTGCAGGTGCCATCTGCTACCCTTGTCTGTAGAACAGGGGTGTGGAAGAAGGTTTTTGTAGTTTCTGCCCCAGTTTTGTGGAACTCCCTTTCCCAGGAGGCTCACTTGAGCCCGAGCCTAAGCATCCTCCAGAGGCAGTGTAAAACATTTTTTATCTGAAAAAGTATTTGATGGGCAAGGATAGGGGTCAATTGGGTTTTTGGGTAGGGACGAGGGTGGGACTTTTTATTGCATGAATTTTATTGTTATTGTTCTATGGATTGTAAGGCGCCCTGAGCCTTTACGGGAAGGGCATCATATAAATATGAACAAATAAACACAAGTTTAGCATACTAATAACAACCCACTGGTATAGGACAGGATTTCAGAGTCACTGTGTATTTTATTAACCAGTTCCATCATCTCTCTCCTTCTACTCCTTGAATGAAACTCTCTAGAAAGTGACCTCCAGGCACATTAAGAAACTAAACCTCATTGAGTCATTTAGAATCCTAGACAGGTTCCTGCCACTGTCCAGTCGATAGCTTAGCTCTCTGGTGTCTGTGTTAAAACTGCAGCTGCTGCTCTTTTGTGTTTTTAAAAGCAGGAAAGCTGTTCAACATTTATTTTACACTTCATCTAATGGCAAGAATAGGTCCCTAATCACAACTAACACGTCTGGCTCACAGATTTAGATTAAATATGCTAAAAACGCAAGGAGGCAAAAGGTCATGATTTACTATCGGAGGAATGAGCAGTCATTTATAAAACCTTGAATTTGTACTTCGCGGAGGTGCAAGAAAAACCTCTGAAAGTCATTCAACACCCAATAGGTACACTGAGTTCTCATACAAGCAGCCGTTACTCAAGGTGACAGTCTCAATGCTGCAAGCCCATGTTGTGTTCACTTGAGTGTGTGTCAACATGAAATAGATGAACTTAATGGATAGCTGCCTGAATGAATCCAGCCACCATAGTTAGATAGAAGTCTTGCTGTACAATCACACACAGTATCCTCATTCGGTGCACAGGGAGCTTTTCCCTGCCTTTTTCCTTGGAGCCAAATAAGCAATTTCACAAGACAGAAATAATATACCTTACACAGGGACCCATGTTCCCTGCCTTTTCCCCAGAGGCACCAATGGGAAAAAGGCAGTGAAAACATGGGTCCCCAATTACACATGACCACCAGTCACTGGGCCAGATGAACCATTACAGTAAGAACACGATCATGGTCAGTGTGTGTTCCCCCAACTGCTGCTCAAGCCCTCACAGACCAAGTGGCTGGTCAGAAAGGAGTAAGTGACGTGGGCAAACTCGGTAGAAGGAGTGTGCCAGGTGGGGGGAAGAGCATAAACCAAACAGGGAAGACTGGGTGAGTGGGAAGTGAGCTGGAAGTGGCAGGGGCTGAACAAAGCAGATCAAGTGTTGGAAAGCCTGGCAGGTTGGGCTGGGGGAGGGAGCAGAGTGGAGTAAGTGGAGCACAGGCATTGTATGCACCGAGGCATCTGAATGGCCGGGGCTAGATGGAAGGATGCGCAGGCAGGCCCTGTGCTTACTTTGGAATCTCCCCCACTCCTATCTAGCCTATGGAACTTGTACTAAATTGTGCCGAAAGGTTTCCCCACCCATACTTCACACTGTGCGTAAGCATTGGCGGCTGGACAATGACCGTGTATATCCATCTAATTAACATTTAAATATGGTGTAGCAGAAAGCTGAAATACACTAGCCATTTTATCAAAGTGTCTTGAGAGACAATTTCTTCACAACTGACACCTGAAAAAGTTCATCATTTCATTCCTGATTCCCTCAAAGGAGGAGACATTTCTTCAGTGCAAAGATGCAATATGCCACTCTTCACCGTTACTGAATTATTCCTGTTCAGACCCATAGTTCTGTTCTATGACGACTAAGGGAGCTGTATGACTCTTTCCTACTGAGAGAGTAAGGGGGATGCATAGCCATCATTTTTCTACTCTAAAGCCATTTTGTAAATTCCCAACATACATTTTTTTAAAAAAATTAAATTTTTTTGCACAGTACTCCCTTCTTCCTGCCATAAGGCAAATAAAAGGCAATGCCTGAAAGCCTAGTATTTGTCTTCCCATTTGTACTGCAGTTTGAGACTTTTACATCTTTACTACATGTTAGGAGAAAAACTTCACAGATAAACAGCAAGTGAGATTAAGTAACAGCTCCAGAAGTCAATCCCCAGATTTTTTTATTTTTTTATTATCGATTTCTTTTAGGGGGGGGCGGCGCTTAATACAATGTAGTCAGTGGGGAATTTTCACATCCTGTGTTCATTCATCTGATTAAGGAGAAAACGTCACTTCTGAGTACAATGCATTTGGCTGGAGATTAGCTGTGTAAACTATCAAACATATGAATATCCTGAGTCAGTAGCTGTACAGATTAAACGAGAAAGATAATGGGAAAGGTTTACAATCACGGAGGGCCTTGCTCATGATGATGGTGGTACATCCAGAGCAATCGCCATCATTTTCTCTTCTCCTGGATGCCTAACGCTAGCCACGTTGTTCTCTCTGCTCACTAGGCATTGCAGGTCCCATTCTTTTAACCTTGCCAGGCAAGGCAAAAACACAGCTATTTTTTAATCAGCTTTTCTCAGCAGGCAGTTGGCACTACTCAGCATTGCTCCCAGCTCCCATGGAGCTGAACTCCATGGGAGTCAGGAGACAGCAAACCTTTTAAAAATTGTTTGCGTGGCAGACACCAGCAAAATGTCACTGTGGACAAAGTAGGGCAAAGTTATGTGTGTCTGGATTAATTTATCTGAAATCTTATTTAAATGGAATGTGAAACAGATGGAGGAAGAATAAATCAGCTAGGAACAAGAGGCAAGCCAGGATAAGAAATAAAAAGACAATACCAAACTCCATTCTTCAGGGGGTGAGTTAAGCTAAAAATATGTCCCTTTAATGATAACAGACTAGAAACAATTCAAATCATACTCCTATAAATAAGGGGCAGACTCTACTTGAATGCTGTTTAAATGACAAATCTCTCTATTACGTGAACTCATTATGACCTGTAGTTATAACGACTTGTCTCTCATTTGCAACTTAATTATGTTTACGTTTTCACTTCACATGACTCAGACCTGGCACTACTGAATTTTTACCACCGCAGAAAAAGGAAGGAAAAATATCCTCTCCTTGTGCCCGGCATATCGCTCTTCAGGCACTGGCAGTGTTGTGATTTACAGACTGATCCAGTCCAGTTAGCTGTGCAAAACTCCCTTGGATGTCAACAGCCATTTGGAGGCCGAGTAAAGAGAGATGCGCAGTACCACCAAATGATACTGCTTTGTGAAATTACTCGATAGCATTTTAACAGATGACAGTGAAAAACATACACTTACAGGAGCTACGGGAAAATTGGTCAACTCTCATTCCATTCATCAAAATGCTTGTAGCTCCCATTCCAAGGCAGGCCCAATGATGATAAATACAGTGTCCAGTGCCCTTTCCTTTTACCTGAGCCAAAGACAAAGTGATGTGCGGAGTTTACTTGCACAGATCTAGGCACTGAAGACAATGCCTACCGTTCTCAACAGGCAAAATCCCACAAGATGAAGCTTCCTTACTGACCATATGGGCATCCAGATAATTCCTCTTTTCCCTCTGTTATGTTTAGTGTTAGTGAACTAAAATTTAAATGAAAAAACCCACCCCAAACCCCCACCCTTTCAATTTGATTTTAGTATGGAAGCACAGACATTAACGTGAAATTGGCCCATGATTACAAACGTTAGCATTATGCTGACTCTGGTATGAATACTAACCAACTTCACCCATGAATCTCAGAGCCACAAACTGGCTGCTACCAGGGGAGTACAGCACTTTTGGGCATACCTTCTGCCCTTAGTCAGAATCCCTACCACCACTAAACTGGATTCAAAATTTCCAGTTTTGAAATTACCAGATACAAAATCCTAGTTTTATTCTCCTCCCTCCACCCGTCCCACTGGGGTCTGGTTTATATGTACTGAAGAGCATGGATGTTCAGAATGCAGGTCTGACGTGCTGAGGCTTTTGCTACATTATTTTCTCTCTCTCACACACACACACACAATTTGTCCTTCAGACAGCTGGCCATACGCAAACTGATGGTGCACTGAGGGAAAAAAAGGTGAGACTAATGCAAAGTGATAGGGATTCTGACGGAGGGGAAGGTTGTATGAGCACACCATAGCTCCAGAAGGGTTGGACTCCTCTGGCAGTAGCCAGCTTGTAGCTCAGATTCATGCATGGAGTTGGGTAGTATTTGCCCCAATTAACAGATGTCCTCCTGGATATCTGTCCCACCCAGGGAAGGGGGAGGAGCAAGGCAAGCCGGGCAAGCTCTGGCTGTGGGAACAAACATTCCCATGATTCCCTCAGCTAACGCCGCCTGGCCACGCCACCAGGGAGGACAGGGAGCCACACTGGGAGGAGCCAAGGCCAGGAACAGACGTTCCCACCCAGTTCCACCAGCCGCCAACCTGGGTGGGATTTTTTTCCGGGCCCGCATCTGGCAGGCCCACAACAAACATACAGACATGATGCTGGCCTGGTCAGACAAAATACCTCTAAGCCCATCAACTGGCCAGATGTAACTACTCCAGGTTTATATAAACCCAAGCTGTTCAGGAGAATTGGTGAATTAGCCAGGATGGGAAGAAGGAGGCAAATTATCCAGGAATAAGTATCTATTGTGGAAAAGGTCACAGAGAAGACTATTTCCCATTAAAATTTCACAAATATTGAGTTTCACTTTCTTTTGATCAAATAAGTGAACCCTGATTAACCCTCTTGTAGGCATGAAAGAATTCTCTGGCTTATCCAGGTCTTTAGATTGTAAGCCCCCAGGCAGGGACCGTGTCTATCTTATCCTTTGTAAAGCACTGGGTACATTGCTGGTGCTATATAAATGCTAACAATAACAACAACAATAATAAAATAAAATAATAATAATAAGTAAATTTAGATAAATGGATATCCCAAACTAATGTAGCTTTTACCAGGAAATGGGCATTCTGCTACTGAAATTGCCCACTAGAAGCATTCTGATCCGGATAATGAAGATTCTGGTGGCTTCACAGTTCGGAATCTACTCTGGAGTGGTGATGTGAGCATTTCATTTCTTAGCTGTGCTCAACTTTCAGCAAATGGCTGGTTTATTTAGTATCTACCCGAGCCTAACCTCAAGGGTTGCAATCCTTAAGCTATTTATGGGGGTGCACAGAAGGGCATTCTCAGCTGCTGCTCCATTTTTGTGGGACTCTCTTCCTCAGGAGGTTCGCTTGAGCCTAAGCATTTTTCTGGAGGTGGTGTAAAACCTTTTTATTTGAAAAGCCATTTGGCGGGCGGAGATAGGGGTTGGAAGGGGTTGTGGGGATGGTGGGATTTTGGGGTAGGAGATTTTATTGTTTAAATTCTATTATTGTTATTTTATTGATGGTGAGCCACCTGAGCCTTTGCATGGAGGGCAGCAGATAAAATAAATTTATTCTGAACTGGAGCAGACCCATTCGGGTTTAATGGGTCCTCTCTGGAATAAGTGGTCTGAAGACTGTGGTTAAGGAGGACACTCTGAGTCACAAGCTTCCTGTATATTAGCTGACGTGACAGCAGCCACTTCAGTTCATCACTGATAGCATCTGGGATAGGAGGTGGAAAAGACAACCCTGCAAACACCACACAGATTTGGGTCAAATATATTAAAAAGTTATTTTTATTCTACGTCATCCCATCTCTTAAACATCTCAGCATAGGGCTTAGGTCTGCTACAAACCTGAGCCCAATTCCAGATAGCAAAAGTATAGCAAAGTAAGTGCTGCTTGTGTCACTAGCCCCATGGCAGCACCCTCATCATAGGGCTGAGTTGTGGGTCACAAGGGAGGCATGTCCTGTTTCACAATCTCCCACAGATTAGCATCCATATAGGAAACCCAGGGCTCTCAGAGAGAGTGGTTTAGGGGTTTCATAATTGCTTTTATGTGATTTTATAGGTGTTATATCTTTTATATTTTGTAAGCCGTGCTGAGCCTTTGAGGGAAAATTGAAATAATAATAATTAATGATAGATCATGGTATACCTCATGGCTACCCCTACCCTACTTCCTCTAGTCTGAGTTGTCACCAATGATACCTTCCTCTTCTAAAAGCAAATCTTTCTCTGAACAGCCTCTTGACTGACACCCCCATCGAGCTGCATTGTCCAAATTCCCAAAACACTGACATTTCCTGAGTTCTGATCATCCTTCCTGGGGAGAAGAAAATGCCTTTGCACTGGGACACAGAGGTAAGGGTGATCAGTTTCTGACAGATCGAGATTACATTCGTGCAGTGCTGTGCAGGGTGGATTCAAAGGCACAGTAATGAACCCTTCCCACATAACATGTTCCATAGGCAATACTTTTCAACAAGAAGGATTCATATTTTCATTTCAACTATAAACTCAAGTTACCAGAAGCTTCTCTATCTCTGTTCTGAGCAGGGCCTTCTCAGATGAATTATCTGAGAGAGCAGTGGAAGTCAGAAACCTGTCGGGGGGCAGGGGGAAGAACTCCTTGTTTTACATTAACTCTGCATGGCCACACACTGTTCACTTTGTACAGTGATGGGAAATGAAGCCACAATACGCAAATAATTCCACTTTCAGAACTCTAGCTGAGCATGATCAGCAATCCTTAGAAAACCCTTGTTAGTCACTCCCACTCTCGCTCAAGTCATGCCTGACTGTTGTCTGACTGTTCCCTTTTGACAGTTATGGCATTCCGCTTCCGGAATGCCGATGACGTGGGTCCCCTTGGTTTACAGAGGACCTGCACCGGATGTAGCCGGAAGGACGGCGGTTGGAGAAACAGTGACGCCGGAGTCGTGCTGAAGCCGACCAACTGCGACATAAAGCTAGTTTAAAAGCTTATGCTGTGGCAGTGCGGGCAGCAAAGAAAGTTCTTTGCTGCCCTCATAGCATCTGCAAAGTCACGTCCAGTGGAGCTTTTCCGGGTGGTGCAGCAGTTGGTCAGTTCGGACTCTCTCTGCCTGGAAGTGGAATCTTTCAGTGCCCGCTGTGACATGTTTGTTGACCTTTTTGTGGATAAAATTGCTCAGATTCACCGCGACTTTGATGCTGCACTTATAACAATAGGTGGACCTGAGGGGGTGGAGGACCCACCTTGTCTGATTTCAAGGGATCAATTTCAGTGAGTGTCATCTGCTGATGCGGTGGAGGTCCTTGGGGCTGAAAGGGCCACCTGTTGTGAATTAGATTTGTGCCCATCCTGGCTGGTCAGGGCCTACTGGAAGACATTAGGGTCGTTGCTGGCGGGGGTTGTCAATGCTTCCCTTAAGGAGGGGAGGGTGCCGAGCCACCTCAAAGAGGTGGTGGTAAGGCCCCTGCTCAAGAAACCATCTCTTGACATTGACTCCTTGGCCAGCTATCGTTCAGTCTCTAACCGTCCCCTTTTTAGGGAAGGTTATTGAATGGGTTGTGGCTAGGCAGATTCAGGCGCATCTAGATCAGGTCAGTTTCCTTGATCCCTCGCAGCACGGGCGTAGTCACCGTGGTGCAGGGGGGTCCAGGGCTGGCCGGAGGCATCATGGCCCCGCAACGAGGGGGCCCCAGCCATGCGGAGTCAGGACACTGCACCCAGGACAGGATTGCCCTGGGAACAGCGTCCCCTCATCGCGGGACCATGATGCCTCTGGCCGACCCTCCCTGCCACCTTTGCTGCCGGCCGCTCTCCCCTCCTCCCCCAATCTGCAGCTCTCCAGCAGGCCTAGACCGGCGGGGAAGAGTGGCCGGCAGCAAGGGAACTTTCTTTTTTTTAAAATTGCCAGTGCCGCGTCCTGGCCCCGTGGAGGGAGAGCACCACCGCAGCGCCCTCTCCGGCGGGGTCAGGACGCGGCGCAGGCAATTAAAAAAAACAACTGCCCCCAGAAATGCCACAGGGACTGGGTTTGCGGGCGCAGGGAGGGAGGCAGTGCTGCACTCCTTCCCTGCACCCGCAAGTCCAGAGTAGTCCCTGGAGCAATGTCGCCTCCTCACATCGGGACCCTGGGCCCAGCCGAGTCGAGGGGAGGGGATGGGATCTGGGGAGGCACCAGCCTCTGGTAAGTGCCGTCTGTGTTCCCACCACCACCACCTGCCCCGTGCCCCTTCCCTCCCGTCCCCCAGCCTGCAGTGTGCCCCCATCCCCCTTCTGCCCCCCCAGCCTCCAGTGTGTCCCCTTCCCTCCCG
>QEPC01005117.1:7155242-7187189 GCA_003113815.1 Sphenodon punctatus
TCATTTATGCATGTTGCAGGGCTGTATTGGTGCCCTATACAGCCCTGCAACATGCATAAATGACAACCAAGTGTGGTTAAAGTGTGGTTAGCGTCATGTCTGTTTTCACCCAGAGAGTTGTCCTACTGGAGTCCCATCCACTTACTGGATGCCGTGCTAGTAGGAAAGTTCTCTGTCTCCAAGTGGTAGGGTTGTACTCCGCAGAAAGGTGTTCCCAGTGTAAACTAATGTTCTGCCCATCACATCTTAACGCTGAAAACTCTTTGCTGCTGGATTTTTGGAGGCTCCACCTACAATGTATAAGCCCCTCCCTAGAGCTCTGTCAGCCATAAGGTTCCATGTGGCGCTTAGATGGACGTCAGGGACGGGCAGGCCCCTCCCTCTCACTTAAGCCCCACCCCTCCCTTAAGCTCCACCCACTTTGGGTATTTGGAGCATGCGTGTGTGCTTTGCACGCACGCACATTAGGGGCCCATAACTAAGGCTTGAACCCGGACCCCTCTCAACCTTGCTACACCCCTGCCTCGCAGTCTAGTTTTCGCCCTGGGTGGCTTTCGTTGATGACCTGCGCCATAAATTAGACCAGGGCAGATCTTCTATTTTAATTCTATTAGATCTGTCGGCTGCATTTGATACTGTTGACCATGTGATGTTGGTGGCTTGGCTCCAGGACCGTGCCAGGGTGGGCAGAATTGTTCTTGAATGGTTTCACTCATTCCTGGCCGGGAGAATTCAGCATGTGGTTCTCGGGGAATGTACTTCATCTCTCTGGGACTTCACGTGTGGAGTCCTGCAGGGTTCTATTCTGTCCCCCCCTCCTGTTCAACATGTATATGCAGCCTTTGGGCGAGGTCGTGAGAGTGTTAGGCATGTGTTGTCATTAGTACGCCGATGACACACAACTTTACCTCTCTTTTTCTGCAGACCCAGACCCGGCAGTCTTGGTGCTCACCCAGTGCTTGGCAGCTGTGGGGGACTGGATGAGGGCGAGTTGTCTGAGGTTGAATCCCGGTAAGACGGAGGTGATGTTGGTGGGTGGGGTTGGGGGGTGGCCTCCATCATCGATGGGGTCTGCCCCCCCAATGGCCACACAGGTCTGTAGCCTGGGGGTGCTCCTTGACTCACAGCTCCACCTGGATCTCCAAATGGAGACTGTGGCGAAGGAAGCATTTCACCAATTACATCTGGTACGACGGCTGCAGCCATAAGTTTCGGACTCGGATCTGGCCACCATCACCATGCCTTTATCACCTCTAGACCAGACTAGTGTAATGCACTGTACGTGGGGCTGCCCTTGGGGATGGTCCGGGTGTTGCAGGTGGTGCAGAATGTGGCAGCCCATCTCTTAACGGGGACGGGTCACCGCAAGCACACTACACCGGTGCTCCCTTCTCTGCACTGGCTGCCTATTATCTTCCGGGCCCAATTCAAGGTGCTGGTAATGACCTACAAAGCCCTAAATGGCCTGGGCCCAGCTTACCTATGGGACCACCTCAGGCCCCGGATTGCATTGCAGCCCCTGCGGTCGGCCGGGGTCGCCCGACTCGAAGCCCCCCAGGTTGCTTGGATGGCGACAATGGGGAGGGCATTCTTGGTGGCTGCTCCTAGGCTGTGGAACTCCTTTCCGATGGAGGCCCACCTGGCCCTGGACCTCCCCTCTTTCCGTAGACAGTGTAAGTCCTGGCTGTTCCGCCAGGCCTTTGGAGAGAGAGACGGGTGGGGTGGGGTGGGGAATTCTGCCCTTTTAGTTCTTTTTATCCTTTTACATGTTTTTAATTATATTTTATATGTGTTTTATTGATGTCTGTAAGCCTCCCCGAGCTGCTCTCGAGCAGGAGGGGGTGGGGTATAAAACTAGTAAAATAAATAAATAAATGATCTGTCTTTAAAATAATTCCTAGTACCAATAAATCTGACACCCTTATCCATTTCAATCAGTGGGGCTTACTCACAGAGTAAAATACTTGCCAATGCCAGTTAAGGGTGTCAGAATTGGGCCTTCTCCTCAACTGAGTTGTGTTTGTATAAGAAAAGCATAGAGATGTTGGGGGCCAAGACCAGAAGGAAAATTCTGATATTCTATACCACAGTGCAACCTTGACCTTGTACATCAATGAGCAGGAGTATAAACAGAAAGCAAGCAGACAAGAGCTCTTGAAATCCATGAAGGATTTTCATATCTGTTTGACCATATTTTAAATTCCAATACAAAACAAAATAATTTGATACTATCAAATCTTGGTACTTCCTAGAAGACATTTGGCCATACTTTAAATAAGCAATATTAAACACACTGCAAGGACCGGATGGTCCCGCAACTAATAAATAATGAATGATATTAAACACTGCAGTGTAACAACTAGTTTATTGAACAGAATCTACAGTTAAAAATTCATACACAATGTTTTTTTCTATATGGTTGTTCTTACAATTAATTGTTCATACAATTCAGGTTTCTTTTCCTCCCACATACCAATAGAGGATGGTTGTATTTTTAGGCAATAGCTACATTCAGACAGACGCACAGATGCTTACATTGAATTCTCCAAACTATAAATTCCTTTCGGAGTTTTCTTAAAACCTGGAGTAACAATCCAGCCAGAAAACTGTATAAAAACTGCCAGATACACCAGCTGCTGAGCTATCATGTACATCCATTACAAAAGAGTACTATTAAGGTACAACTTAATTTTCAAATATGTTCTTTTAGAAACCCATTTGAAAAGTCATGAACAACATGCTTCCTGCAGGCAAAGGATGTATTTGTATATGCAAAGGCCAGGGACCCATCCACATGCAGTAGCGTATATGAGTGAAGCCATAGACATTTGGGAAGGAAGGAGGACTTTGAGACAGATTTTGTAGAATTTCAACATTTTAGAATCTCATATGGGTGAAAATTATTTTGTAGATGGTGCTTGGAAAAGATGTCGTGGCCTCACCCCAGTCTATAGAAAAATAGACCCACATCTGTTTACATCAGTAATGTACTTGCCTTTTTTCCTATTTGTGTATCTGGAGGGTTTTCTATAATGCTTGCAGATAATAACGGCCCATCTTTCTCCTCCCCTTTGCCTCCAAGCTCTTGCAGTGTGTTGTCTACACCCGCTGTCTTGACTTCCTCTCCACCAACTCTTCCCTTGACCCTCCCCAAACTGGCTTCCATCCTCTCCACTCAATGGAGACCGCTCTCGCTAAAATCACAAATGATCTTTTCTTAGCTAAATCCAATCACCTCTACTCCATTCCCATCCTGCTTGATCTCTCTGCTATCTTTGACACTGTTTGCCATACACCACTCCTAAACTCACTCCACTTCCTTGGTTTCCAGGTCTCAGTCATTGGCTGGTTCTCTTCCTACCTCTCTAATCGCTCCTTCAAGTTAACTATGGCTGGTACCTCCTCATCACTTCCCCTCTTGGTTCAGATTCCCCAAGGCTCTGTCCTCGGCCTGCTTCTCTTCTCTCTGCATAGATACCTTGCTGTCAATTCAAACTTAATATGGCCAAAACTGAGCTCCTCATCTTCTTCCCTCAAAGCCTTTTTCTCCCTCTTCCTTCTCAATTTCCATTGACAGGGTCACCATTCAACCTGTCCCTCAAGCATGTAGCCTGGGGTTCATCTTTGATTCCTCACCTTTAAACGACAAATAAAATACGTTGTTAAATCCTGTCGCTTCTCCCTGCACAACATCGCTCAGATCCTTCCTTTCCTCAGTATCTCCATTGCTAAAATCCTAGTCCATGCTCTGGTTATCTCTCGCCTGGAATACTGCAACCTCCTTCTCCTTCCCCACTCTCTCCTTACCCCCCTCTCATCTACTCAGATCTCTGCTGCCAAGATTATCCACCTCGCCCATCGCTTTGATCACATGCAGGCCCTCTTCTCCTCTCTCCACTGGCTCCCTCTACCTGAAGACATTCAGCACAAGCTTCTTGTCTTTACCAGATGGCTCTTCATGGCCTTGACCCCACGTCTCTCTCTACACTCATCTCCTGCTACACTCCCGTCCAAAAGCTCCGGCTCCTCCTATTCCACCACCCTCACCTGCTCCAACTTCCCTAAGTATATTTGCCCATTCTCCCTTGCTGCCCCCCATGCCTGGAACACCCTTGTCAAATACATTTGTTCCTCTCCCTCCTTCCCAACTCCTTCTGAAAGCCTGCCTCTTCCTTCACACCTTCCCTAGCTCCTCATTGTCATGGATTTTCTATAATAACCATATATTTTGGCCATCTGTGTTCCAATGTATTGACTTTGTGTTCCAATGTATTGATAATCAGGCTCTGTGTGGTGAACTCTCAGTGAACTTTTGACTATATGCTGGGAGAGAGATTTAATTGCTAGTTTGTGGCAGGACTGGGTTCTTATCAAGACTGGGCCCCAATGATTAATGGCTCCAGGCACAAGTATCTCCAGATTTAAAGTTTTTAGAGAGTTTTCTCTTAGCATGCAGCTGGATGCAACTAATTGGTTAGCAATTACTTTTGAAAAAACCTGAAGAACTCGGTGCTCAGTTTCCCTAGTAACTGATGTCATCTGCATCATCTGCCTAGCTGACATGTAGTTTACTATAATAGTGAGAGAGGCTCTTTGCTTCTTCAGAAAGAGATTCTAAACTGACTTTGGGATTTTTTTCTCACCATGATGGCAGTATGGGACACAGGACTGGGTGAATATGAAAGTATATTCTTTTGATACCTTTTAGCCAATGAGTTAAACCTATGTTAGCTTTTAAAGCGGTTTCCTTAAACAAATGATTATTTAAGATCATATACTTGTAAATGACTTTAATTCTCTTTAGTGTAACATATTGATACTTTTAATTTGAATTTAAGTAAACTATGCTTATATTTATAACATTCTTTGTCTCATGTCCTCATTTATAAATAATATTGTCTTTACAATACTTTGCTGAGCTGGCTAGCTTTTAAGCACAGTGTAAATTCAGTTTCCACAATTTGGAAGAGAGCCGCCCTAAATCTGGTTCATGATTATGTCTGGCTAGACCACTAAGTGCATTTTCCTTTTGAGAAATCTGAGGCACAATGCGACGACATCCCCTTAGTCCCCCCTTCCTGATTTTCCCAACATCACCTTACCCTATGTAACTAAACCTAAGCATGTGCACTTTCAACCTCACATCTTCATGAATGTATCCTTCTCTCCCCCCTCTGTTGCCCCCATAGGGAACTGTTACTTATTCTTTCTGAAAACAGCAGAACTATGGGATACCCTATGAAATTAACTGGAAATCCCAAACCCCTTTGCACGCAGAATACGTGCATGCAGCGTGCATGCAGGCTAACACGGCTGTGCACGCTTTCCACACGATGGTTGCACTCATGATGCACATGTGCATTTTGCACAATGCATGGGGTTTGCAGTCAAGCCCACTGTGGAATCCAACAGCATAAGTGAGTTAAGAAATGGACAGGATGGGCGGGGGGGCGGTTTATAAATGGGCTATTTAGCTAAATTAGTCTCGGGATGAGACCTCTTACTGCTGGGGCTGGGAGTGGACAGCAGGAAATGGACTACTCAGTTATACTCTGTTACACAGTTCTCCGAAGCAACCAAGACAGAGCCGGTCTTAGAATCGGTGTAGTCCATAGCAAAGATAAAATGCAGGGGCCCTGGTGGCCCCTCTTCCTTGGGATCCACCCCTTTATAGGTGATCAGGTTTGGGGCCCTGTTGGGAGGAAGTGGGGCCACCACATTCTGCCCTGTTGAAAATTGGGGCCCCTGTGAGCACCCTTGAACTAAAGAGTGGGGACGGGGGTAGTCACGCTGCAGTAAGGCCTGCCCTGAACTTGAGCTACTACTGTCAGAGACAGGATGCTGAGCTAGATGGGGCCCCCTGGGTTTGTAATGCATTCTCCTTCAGTTTCCAATGCTTATAGTTGGGAGTATGAAAGAGAGCGACTGCTCAACAATGAACGAAAACAATTTTTCCATAGGTTAAAGAGCTATCGGAAACAACAGTTACCATGTGCATAAACACTGGTAGTCTGTCTCCATTTCATATAATTAATAATACAGATGGGATTCAGTGAGTGTTGCTTTCCAGCCTATCTGTATGATAGTTAGTTACTGTGCTAT
The DNA here is from genome assembly GCA_003113815.1 of Sphenodon punctatus. Lineage (NCBI taxonomy): Eukaryota > Metazoa > Chordata > Lepidosauria > Sphenodontia > Sphenodontidae > Sphenodon > Sphenodon punctatus. Next base: position 7,161,345 of record QEPC01005117.1, read on the forward strand.
GAATCATCCCCCCACCCCTGCAGTTCTCATCTGTGTGCATTACAAGGTATAGGTGACTAACCTTCCAGTCTCCCGTGTGCAGCTTCTTATTTTTTTATGTTACGTTTTACTTTTATGCTCCTATCCTACTTTTCCTCTGTGTGCACTGCACTGCTAGCAAACATATTGTACTCTATAACGCTGTTTAATGATGAAATAAAAAAGAGTGGAAGGAACAAAACCGCAGCTTTCTTTACTATAGATCACCTGTAAAAAGTCTATACTGCATTCTAACAAATTTCACTCATCAGATAGTTCACTGATAATTTCAACAGGCTCTGAATTCAAATAGAATATATCAAAATACCTATGAAAGCTGCAATTCTCTGGCCAATTACTCTGGATTAGTCTCATTGACATCAACACAGACTTGCATACCCCTCAACATCTTTAGAGGCCAAGAGGCACAAGCCCTACCCCTGTGGCACTACCCTCAGAAAATCAGCTCTGCTCCCTCAAACGCTGACAGGTGCTCCATGCACACACCTCCCAACATTCCAAGTACATAAAGAGGGACAGAATCTCTCTTACTTCTCCTTCCACTTAGGCCACTTTTACACATGACAAAAATGTGTTCTTATAACTGGAACATAGCAAGGCATGCCCTGATATGCTGTATTCAATAAAGTTGCGGTCAATGCCTTCTTTATACCAACCTCATTATCATGTGGTCTTTTGGGATATGCCTCCACAAGAATGTGGAGATAATGGAATGACAAGAAACTAAAGCTGCTTTTAAACTAGGGCACGCTGAAGCGCCTCCCAAACGCCGCATTAAAGCAAAGCCGCCGGAAGTGACGTTCTCCTCATTGCCGGCGGCGGCTGGAGACACGGGGCTTTGCAGCGGCACATTCTTAAGACTTCAATTATCTGGCTTAAGAACGCGCAGCTCCAAAGCCCCGTGTCTCCAGTCACCGCCGCCACCGGCAACGGGGAGAATGTCACTTCCGGCGGCTTTGCTTTATCGCGGCGTTGAGGAGGCGCTTCAGCACTCCTCGTTTAAAAGCAGCCTAAGGCTGCTTTTACACGTGACAAAAATGGGTTCTTATAAGTGCTCGAGTTAATACTGGGTGTGATAAATGCTGGAATTTTATCATGTGTGAATGTACTATTCACCTGTTATGCAGTGAGATATTGCAACCTTGTAAGACCCACCATATGCAACTCTTACAAGGTTGAAAGATGTCGCTGCATAAAGGGGGAATAGTGCATTCATAGATGACAAAATTCCAGCATTTATAACACCCAGTATTAACTCGAGCACTCGAGCTGGTCTCACCTATAAGATGGGACTGCCCCTGCTCCCTTGAGGTAAGGAGAATTGAGGATAGGAGGAGGCATCCCCAATCAGCTTGATCCAGGTCCTCCCCCTATCCCCTGGCTGTTAATAGCCATTGAGTAATTATATCAGTCCGCTGCACTGGGAGTTCTACTTTTGGGGGTTCCCTGTCTGATATCCACCACAAAAGGGGGGAGGGGCAGACAGCGAGGTGACCTCGCTTCCTCACACACACCCCTTTTCCACATAGGAATGCCCAGCCGCTTCTGGAGCCTAAGCCCAGATGTCACTGAGCCAAATGCCATTTCCTTTGTCTGCAAGGTGTATACCAGCCCAAATATACAGTGACTCCTCTTGAAATCTATTTCTCCGATAATGCACTGTGCACCCACCAATGCCCTCTAACAATTTACCCATCACCTTGTTAATCTTAATCCTAGCCCGTTCCATTTTCCCTCGGTTGAGAGCGTAATGCCAAGACCTACACTCCAACATATCAGACCACCATAACTCAATATCTGGCCAGAGTTCCTTCATGCCTCTGATATCCCTTTGCATCAATCTCATGAGATTGAGCCCTTTGGCTAACCCCAAGTAATTTCCCCCTAGGTACATGATCAAGAGGTCTGGATGGCCGAATTTATTGGTCCTTTCTTTCAACATGGGCAGAAGGTGAGCCCAGCGCATGCCACCAATTGCCAACCATCGCACCCGTGTGACTCCCCCGCATCCCAGCTGGGATCAAAATTGGTAGCAGCAGCCCTCCGGTCTGCCCATCACACAATACTGTGTCCGCAAATCCATAGGAACACTTCCGCTTAAAACCTGGGGTAAAGAAAACAGGTATATTGTTACACTTGTGAGAGCCTTTAGGCCTGGTTCTATTTCCCTTGTATATGTCAGATAGGCTGCCGACTTCCATCTCCCTATGTTTTTAATAGCCTCTGCTGGCAGGCCCCCTTCCACCATTGTGCTGGCAGCTCGGACCCTAAAAGAGAGAGAACCGACTTTTGGGGCAATATCCATCATCATCATCATTTTATTCAGGCATGGGCTCTCGCCATGGCCGACATACAACAAATAAATACAAATACAAAAACAAATTCAAACACAAATATAATAAAATAGAGTATCATAATACTATTTGAAACCAACACCCAATAGTCAGCGCTAAGTCCATTGAACAGAATATATAAGGCTAATTATCAGTCCCTATGTTCCTCCCTATGTTTTTTGCCATTGGTAAGATTGACTAACATCTACCCTGTCACCTTCCATGTCAACAAAAACCAATACCCATTTGCATATTTCCAGCTACCACTTTCTAAGGCCCAAAAGTTGGATACCCATCTATGCAATCCCCATCAGTCCTAACCCACACTGGTCTAGACAAGGACTTGATCGGACCATCATATCGCCATTCGACCCTCTTCTTGATAGGGTTAATAACCCATTCCTACACAAACCACAGATATCTCCAGGGGCAATATCCCCAGACTGCCCAAGCCAGACCTAAATACAGGGCCGGCCTTACCACGGGGTGGCTAGGGGTGGGGGCCCACGGGTTTGGGGGTTTAGTAATTTTTTATTTTAAAAAAAAAATCCAGGTGAGGGGGCAGCAGGAGTGAGGGAGAGGTAGAGGCCCTGCCTCTCCCACACTCCGTGCCCGCCCCCCCTGCCTGGCACAGTCTTGGCCAGGAGAAATGAGGGAGAGAGAGGCAGAGGCCCCACCTCTCCCTCATTTCCCCTGGCTGAGAGACTGACAGGCAGTGGAGGGGCCCAGCAGCGTAAGGGAGAGGCGGGGTCTCTGCTTCTTCCCTCACTTCCGTCAGAAGACCATACACCCAGATCGTCCCAGATTGCTCTAGTAGCCCTAATATAAAGTGTGGGGCCCTAATGCACACAATTGCCCTTGCTAGCTGACTGCAAAAGGCCCTGCACAGAGCCATAACCTTGCAGGTGAAATTCAGGTGGCCCAGAAGCATCTGCATTTCCTTAGGAGTAACCTTCTTTGCACCCTGCAAAGTACACGAGCTGTTGTAAGTTGACTAACTTGTCCTAGACTTTGCCGCCACCGTGTCTCTTTCTATGACCAGAAATGACAGCTTAGTTGTTGATCCTTCTGTCTTTTATTCCACTAAGGGAACCCTCAAATTCAATGCCAGATGCTAGAAATCCTCAAACCACCGAGCACATTCACTGCCTGCACACCTTCCCATGAACAGGAAGTCATCAAGATAGTGAATGATGGAGTCAGACCCTGCCCTGCTCCTTGCTGCCCACCAACATAGTGCTGAATTTTTCAAAAACTGTGCAAGAAATAGCACACACCATTGGCAGTGCACGGTCGCAGAAGAACAGGGTTGCTCACACCTCAGAGGCTCCTGAGCAGTGGATGCTTCCTGCAGGACCACCACTCACCGTGTCCTCCTTCCCCTGGTGACTCTGCCCACTCCAACCCTGCTCTCGCCCCCTGAAATCTTAAGGCTGGTCCTGATGTGAAATCATGTCTGGAACAGAATAAGACAAACTTTACACAGTTATTCTAGGTAGTTAAGACCCAAGCAGACTGAAAAATTGCAGGAGGATCTTGCGAGACTTAGTGACCGGGCATCCAAATGGAAAATGAAATCTAATGTGGTCAAGTGCAAATTGATGCACATAGGGAAAAATAATCCAAACTATATGTAAACAATGCTGAGTTCTAAATTAGGAGTGACTACTCAGGAAAAGGATCTTGGAGTCATTGTGGACAATAGATTTAAATTTTTGACCGCCACTACTCAGTGTGCGGTGGCGGTCAAAAAAGCAAACAGGATGTTGGAATCATTTGGAAAGAGATGGAGACTAAAGCTAAAAATATCATAATGCCTATATCCCTGCAGTCATCCTGCAGTCATCCAGCCTTTCTCAAAGTCCCCTGGGTCCCCTGATTGGCCAAGATCTAGGTATCAGGCCTTTTCCATTCACCCAAGAGAAAAAGGCTGCCAGGAAAGGAACCCACCAATCTTTCTGAGTTTTTAAAAAATCAGCAGGAACATAGTCGAGTCCTGGAGTCTTGCCTGACTTTAAGTTCCCTATCAATTTATTTATTTCCAATGGTTCAACTGGCGGCCAAACTGGGGTCTCTTGAATACTAAACGGGATATTTAGATCTTGATAGTCTGCAAATTTGGAGGGAAAGAAACGTTCCCAAGCCTCATTCGCAATCCCACTTTGGATGGTTAACTTTTTCCCTGATAGGGAACAATTTACAATTTTCCAGAATACTCTGGAATCATCTGTCAACGCTGCAGAGTATAAAGTCTTCCATTGGCCAATTTTGTATTCCCTTTTCTTATCCCTACTCAATACCTTGTACCTCTTCTTAAGTTTGGGGAATTCTATCAAGAAGTCTGGCATCTTGTCATTTCGGTACTTAAAGTACATCTTTTTTAGTTCAACTTTAATAGTTCTACACTCATGGCCAAACCAAGGATGACTTATTTGGTTTTGACTGATTTTCTGAGCTGAAGGACATTTAGTCAAGAAGCCTTTAAAACAATCAATAAGATAACAGTACTGACAGAGCATATCCTAATTTTGTGTACCCTCAGTACATCTCTTCGATATTTCAACACAGGGTGTTTGCTGACCAAAAAGTCTCGATCTTAGCTGCTATTTTTGCATTCCACGAGGTTTTAAAAAAGGTTTTTTGGACAAGAGAGCTATCCCCCAAGCCCTGTCCCGAAACTTACCCTATTTCTCCTGTTTTCCCTGCTTACTGATTTACCAACTGAACTGTTAGGGGGAGATGGTCACTGTGGTAGCATCCGGATTGCCTATTGTGACTTGCTGGATACTTCTCCTGGGAGAAAGAAATTGGCCACTGTCAGAGGACAGAATGCTGGGCTTGATGGACCATTGGTCTGACCCAGTATGACACCACTTATGTTCTCATGTATTTGCCTATGTATGTATTTGCAAACATTACTGGGCTATTGCTGGTGACTCATTATTAAGTATATATGTACATGTACATAAGGGTTTGCATGTTCCCACAATAGCTATCATCATAATCCTCATTTTCTATGACAATGGGACCAGGGCAGTAAGTCCTCAGTTGCAGAGTCTACTATAATATTTAATATAAAAGGAAACATGGTTTATGGAGCACTTTCCAAACTCATAGTTTAATTCCTCCATGTCCCCCGCACCCCCACTCACCCTCCGTCTGCGTTCACTGATCAGTTGAGGAAACATGGGCCAGATCTGTGGTCCTTGTTCAGTCAAAATACCTGTTAATTTCAGCAGGAATCACCAGAGAAAAAACTTCAGCATCTAGGTAGCTCTGTGTCATTAGAGGTACAAGATTATGACAAACAGGAATATGTTTTGTGGCATTATATCTTCATGGTATCAGCCCGCCTCCTAATCTCCATTCACGTTTTTGGTGGTGGGCTTTGGGGTTGTTTTTTTTGTCTAACTAGAATATGTATGAAACAGGCAAGAGATGTAAGTTGTGGAACACTTCAATTTTTCAATTTCTCCCTAGTAAGCGCATTTTAAGAAAATCCCTAGATTACTTTATCATTCTGCACAGAATCTTTTCCTCTCCTTAATGTAAGTCCTAGGAGAAATAAGTGTCTCTTTTTGCACCAGCCCTAATCTCTGCTTGGTCCCTGCCCCCTGTTGTGACTTGCTGGGCTAGGAAACTTGCTGATAAAATATTTAGCTAGCTACAACAAACTTTCATGTTGGTTTTTTTAAAAAAAACAACAAACAGCCAGCTGAGGTAGTAAAAAAAAAAAAGCCAGCTGGTAACCCTGTTCCCTAAACTTCACACCCTGTCGCTTGCTGTCTGGGGTGCAGCAGCTGTGGGAGGCAAAACAAAGGGAGAATGAACACAGCTCTCAAAATTATTAAAATAATTGTTTTCACTCCCCACCCCCGATCATAACTTCTTGTGATGGACCCTGCTGGCTGCATCTGAACGCAATATGAAAGCAAAGAGCATAGCAGAGCATAGCAGCCAGTTCAAAGCATGAGCAGCCCTTTATCAACAGTGTACTGGGTGGGGAGTTTGCACCGCATGCTGTATCACTTCTACACAGACAGCGTGTGCCCCTCACAGACAAAGAGGAGAGAGAAATAAGAAAAACTAGACAGGATACATCAGGGAAGATAGCCACAGGGACTGGAAAGTCATTGCAGAACTATCAGAAAGAGGGGAGTCTATACAAAAGGAGATGCAGATTTTAATGGAGCATATCAGGACCTCCTAGAAAAATCAAAAGGCCGAGTGTTTGGTGACAGGCAGAGATTAAGCTTGATGGTGGCCCAGAGCTCTTCTAGTTCTGGGCAGAAACCTCAATAACCTCTGCTCAGAGCAGGGAAAACCTGTTTCCTGATGCTGTCAGTGCCCCCACTCTGTCCCTGCTGCCACTTCCATTCTGATAGGGCAACACCTTGCAAGCATCCTCACCTCTACTGTCACTCCAGCAGGGTCTGAACAGTGGCAGTAAGGGTGGGTTCCGCTGGGGAGAGGAGAAGGGCCTAGGGTTCTACCCCAACATCTGGGCACCAGCTTTCTCAGTCTGTGGCTAGCAACACCACTGATTTTAGAGACTCCGGGCATCTTTAGACATAACAAAGACCGGGTGTCAAAACCCCTAAACGTGTTTGACTGTGGGTGTAAGCACCATAACAATCCCAACACCAATTTGGCCACCTGTTGCACATGCGGTGTGAACACCATTACATCACAAGGACCATTTGCATGTTTTGGCTGAATACATGGCCAACGCTGTGTCTAATGATATCGCATGACGTGTTAGCAGGTACAACATGGGGAATGAGGTGGCAGTGCTTGCGTGCTGAGGTTAGGTGGTGAGCAAAACACCGATTTGCCTAAAGATGGCCTGTGTCTAAGCAGTGCCACGTGGTGAACACGGCCATATCAAGATCAAAACACACATTCAGACACCTGTTGACGTTACTTCTAAAGACACCTTTTGTCTACTTCACATTCAAGCAGCACTGTTCTAGGCCTCTCCCCAGTCAGAGGTGGTGGCGATGGTTGGTGCTGTGCTGCCAATAATCCGCCATTCAGCAGCTAGAGCTTTTTTCTGTAGAATATCTGAGCAGTGGCAGCCATACCAACTCCCACCCCTACTTTGGAGCTGGGACTGAATTTATTTTGGGATGGGGTGTTCATGGAAAGCTTTGGGCTGCAGGCTTCAGCCTCTAAAGCCTTGGAGTTAATCCAGCCCTGGGTCAGCCTGTAGGACTCTGCTTGTCTTTCAAAACATTACCTTTCCAGATGCTCTGAGTAACAATGCTGTATGTATTGTTTCTGTTGATTTTAACCTAAACTAATTGCAAAAATCCATTGTTCAGAAACAAATCCAGAAGCACCAGACACAGTGCACCTCAACCATGTGCTGTAATTTGTATTACAGTAGTGCCCACAGGACTTAAATAAGATGGGATCCCCACACATCCAGCCCTAGATATTTTGCCATTTCTTTCCCGGGAGTTGCCTTACTGTCTTGTGTTAGTTATGAGTAAAACAAGTTAGTGATGTTAAGTTCTACTAATGGAAACGCCAAATGGCAACACCAAGTCCCTTTTGTTCCCTTTCCCCCTAAATGCCATCAAACGTCACAAATCAAATCATATACCACCACCAGATGTTATTGTTAGATCAAATGTCATCACTGGCAAACAAATCCCCAAGTGTAGTTGCAGGCCAAAATGTTCAACATTGAATGCCATCAACACCCAAAATCAAATGTCACCATGTGCCCTGAAATGCTCAAGTAAAAACACATACAAGTGCCCACGATCAAATTTAGTCTCATGCCCACATATGTCATCAGAAAAACTTTAAATTATCCCCATAATTTTAAAAGACATTATGAGAGATTACAGATGCTGAGCATGAGCACTAATGAAAAAAATGGGCCATCTGCTCCCATTGCACTGGGTTCTTCTGAAACACCAGACCTCGAGGCACTGAGTTAGGATAGATAAACTTTATTGTACCCAGAAAAATTGCTATACCAATTAAATAACCTATATAAGGCAAAATTAAATCATAATGAATACAGTATACCAAAAAATATTATCATTCCACCAAGTATAACACAAAGAAAAAATTAAAATTAATAATTAAACTCAAGTAAAATTCACTGAGTTAGGAACAACACCTCCCATACTAATTCAGATCATTTCAGGCTAGCATTAGACTCCATCTCAACTGGGTTATGATGTTTGCATAAAAAGGGCAAAATAATTTAATTCACATTTTGGGCATTTATTCTGCTGGATTGAACAAAACAATACACAATTCTTTAATATCAAGTTGCAGAAGTGAAACATCATGTCTCTTACATAGTTCTGATGGCCAGGTCTTCATGCTCCGATCCCTTCTTTCCCATCTCTTTGCAGTTTAGGTGTAATGCACGGAGCGTAGAATATTTTCCAGGTACATCAGGGAGTGCTAATGCTAACGGACTAATGAAGCAGCAAGAGCTACCTGTCCCAGCAACTAAAGCTGTTCCTGCACCTGCAGCATTTTCAAGTGCTACAAAACAAAGAAATGCTTTAGACTCATCTTTTTTTATAGCCCATGAGAATGGGACAAAAGTATTCTTGGAGTATTCAGAATGTGACAGTGGAAGCAGAAGGAACACCGCTGAGCAGCAGACCAGACCACAGCTTTCAAGAGAAACTGAGTCTTTAGGTAGTGGATAGGCTGCACTGAATAGGCCATCCAACTACTCAGATCAAGTTCCGCATTCTGAGTACCCAGACCGAGTACTCAGCCGAAACTCTGAACTTTTTCTGAGGACCCAGAATTCAGAACTTTGGACCTCAGAAATCCCTAGAACTCAGAACTTCACTTGGGACAATTGCTCAAGAAGATAAACCCACAAAAGTGCAAGGGTGTTTATAGACGATCCCGCTGACAAGCGGGATCGCTAAATGCCGGCTTCCCTCCCCCTGCCTTCTCTGCATGCCGTGCCTGCTGTTCAGACACGGCGCAGAGTGCGAGTGCGCATGCGTGCACTTCCGCGCATGCGCACTCGCCCACGGAACCCGGAAGTGCGGCGTAAAGCCGGCACTTCGGGAATCCGCGTCGGAGGGGGCAGGATCGCCTGCCCCCTCTGACGCAGATTAAAAAGCAGCTGCAGCGAGTAGACAAGCGCCAAGAAAGGCAGCTGATCAAAGGATCAGCCGCCTTTTTGGTCTCGTCTATAAACGCCCCTAGTACATCATCATCATTAATTTATTACGGCCAAAGACCATATTACATAAAAGACAAAATGTAAAAAAATATAAGGCAAATTGCCAGCAGTAACAGCATAACCCAACTAACAAGGACCCCTTAGCCAGGCACAGGATACAATTACATAAATATCCGGTCAACTAGGCATTTGGGCCAGGCCTAAATACAGTCGTCTCAATAACACCATAATCTTAAGTATGGATACAACCAGGGAATTGACAGCCCCTCGGGCACAATCCCACAGTGAAGAAAGAAAGGGCCCGCTAGAGTATCTACCCGCAAGTACATGCAAAAATCCCCCAAAAGCCAGCAGTAGCGTACCCACAGCATGGCCCACCATCAGCAGTGAGTACACCCACTTTAAAATCATTATGCAAGCAGTGCCCAGAAAAGCAGTCTAGCAAGAGTGGGACAATTGCTCAAGATAAGACAAACCCACAAAAATGCAACAACTGCGTGCACAAAGCCAAAAAAAGTCTGCCCATCAGACATAATTACACTGACAAGAAACTAGGCATTGAACCGCCCCTCCCCCATGAAGCCTCTATTGTTCCTGTCCACTTCCCACCTATGCAAGGCAAGTCCCCTCCCCACACACCATATTATTTTAAAGAAAGTATATCTCCCCTGTGCCCCTGCTCAGTGGTCAGTCACATCTTGGCAAAGTTGAACCCACAGATAAAGTACAGTCACTGTGCCCACAAAAACCACAGCAAAACCAAAGTGATCCCTTTCTGGCCTCTATGGTATCAACTTGCCAGCAAGCAGTGCAAGCAGCAGCAACACCCATGTTAAGCTTTAAGTATATTAGGCACTGGTGGCAACCCCCAGCATTGACCCTAGTATATGGACAGCCCAGGCCAGGGGGAGTGGAGCAAGGCAGTGATCCCTCTGGTCTCCATGGTGCCAAGCAGCAGGTGGCAGCAGTGCGGCACCCACTTATTTTTTTTTTTTTAAATCATGGCATGGTGGAAACAAGTAACCCCTACCCCCAGTATTGCCCCTATGGACAGGACAGGCCCCCTCCCCCTCAAGCCAATTACTTACAGATCAGCAGTATAGCACACAGTCAAATTCACCAAAGGGAATGGAAAATGGCTGTACAGCCACTTTTATTTTGCCTCTGCCAGCCAGTCAAAACCTTTCCTATGCCTTGTCCATCACTCAACTGTCCCACCCCCCCCCCAAATACATCTCTCCTACCAAATATGGCACTAAATTTCATTTCCTAGCTCAGAGAAGCTAGGTTCAACCATCTAGGTCACTCAAAGCCATGTGCACAATGGCGCCAACACTCGATCGAGGCTTCAAAGTTTCCCAAGGAGCGACCTTGGTACCTGGAACTTTGGAACTCAGAAATTCGAAAGTGGGAAACAATCTCTGGTGAACCCAAGCTTTTGCAAGAACCGAGTTTCATCAGTAGTGGTGGAGAATGTAGTCAGTAGGTGAAAACGAAATGAGGCAGGGGTGAGCCAGATTCCCTGCCCACCCGGGGAGGGTCACTGCAGCCACCACATATTGGGCCAGCATGAAGGACTGTCCAAATGAGCATCCCCCTCCCCCACGGAATCCGTGCAGGGGGAGCTGCCATCACAAGTCCCTCCACGCCACTTACCATCCCTGCTGTGCAGCAGGATTGGACCCCCAGGAGAAGCTGTCACAAACAGCTGATATGGGGCCTGGAGGAATTTGCTCATCCCGGCTGCCGAACAGGTGATCAAGGAGGCCTGGTTAAACACACTCAACCAGACTGCCAAACAGCTGATAGGATGGGCCTGGAGGAGCCCGCTCAACCTGACTGCCAAAGAGCTGATGGAGGGGTGGGGGTGCTTGAGGAGCATGCTTATGTTGGCTGCCAAACAGCAGATTGGGGGTGAAAGAACTCATCCAGGCTGATCCTCAGACCTCACCTCGAGGCAGGGCTGCAGAGGTCAAACAGAAGTGAGGCAGCCCCATGACCTCACATTAACCCAGATGAATCAACTGTAGCCCACGCTGCCCCACCGGTCTTCACCGGCTGACACCTCCTGTAACAGCCAGGCACTCGTCCTGAGATAGAAGTGGGCAAACATCTGGCAGCCACCTAGCTGGTGGGGAGGTGACTCACAGGCTACTGTGGGCTATTGTAGTCTACTGTCTTGTTTGTTTTCAGACAACTTTATTATGAACGGGAAGAATAATTCCATATCACTTTCGTTTCATTCTTCCTTGACTGGCTTCCAAAGTCCTCTCAAAATTATGCAATGCTACATTCCCCTTGTCCCAACAGCTCCTTCTGAAAACTGCCTGCCCCTTCAGGCTGCCTGATTCTGACCTCCCTCCCAAAGGACCAGATGCTCAAATTAAATTCTGCAAGAAAGCCAAAGAGACAAGGCGCATTTTATGATGGACTTTCTCAGTACTGAGCCTTTTGTGATATCAGATGAATGCAGATTTCATGGCTTGGGAGAGGAGTCCATTTGGCAGTGACCAGCTCAAGTAAAAATAGCTGTTCACTTGATTTAACCACAATTTATGTGCATCTAGTGCAGTTTGTGCACTGCAGGTAGTATCCAAGCTGCTGAACAGCTGATTAAGGAGGCCTGGTTAAACACACTCAGCCAGGCTGACAAACAGCTGATAGGATGGGCCTGAAGGAGTCCATCATCTTACTTCACAAACCAGGAAGAACTTCTCAGATCACACATCTCTCTGTTCCATTAACTCAGAGGATGAGACACTGAAAACACAACAGAGGACTGCAGTATGTAATCTCAAATAACGCTTTTGTGCACTGAAAAACAGTGGAAAAAGAAATCAGCACTTCTTCTAGATAAGAACTGATATAATTATACATTGACCTTTGAAAAACACCCATCACTGCTCAGTTTTGGGTGGAAGGAAGGAAGGAATCCAAGCATAAGGGAAGGCTAACCCTTTGAAAAGCAGTTAGTTTCTAAGGACTTTCTGCAGCTGCTAGAGAGACCCTGTGCCAAGGAGAGGGTTTCTGGGTACTGGTACCTCACTGCTTGCAAACATACGTGTACAGTATATTTAAAGGGGACAATGTGGTAGAGTCAGAATTTGACACAAGTTTTTCTTAAATCTCTTTTCAAACATTTCTTTCTCATGGGTTGTTACCATGGGTATGAAATTGAGTTAAGGGAGGGTGAAGAGGACATATTCTCCCATCAATCATGTGGAGCAGAGAACAGCTGCTGCATGATTCACAGGAGGCTGAAATTCAGGAAGGGGCTGTTCCCTTCCAGGTGCCATTTAATGGAGGATCAGGCAGAGGACTGACTCCCCCTTTCTTGCTGTTACTAGAACTGGTCTAAATTTCATATGAAATAAAAAAATCAGGTAATTGGATGGTCCCAAGGTTTCTGTCTCATCATTTGACATCATCTATTTTTTTTCCCTTCAGAATAAGTGATCCAATCAATACCTTTCCTCTTATTTCTTTTTGTTGTTTGTTTTTTTACCACTTTTTTTGCTCTAGCCTTAGAGTTGAAAGCTCATAAGGCAAAAATGTGATGAAACTGCAGAAAGCAGTTTCCCACGGAGATCTGACTCTTGCCCAACCTTTTTTCTGGAGGCAAGAGAGTCTGCTTAGTGGACTGTATTTCTGCAGCAACCAATTAGGTGTGCCATTTCAGCAACTGACCGTTGCTATTCCACACAAGCTGAATATTGAGAGTCTACTCTGAGGACACGGCATCCTCTTGTGTGATCTATGCCTCTAGCAAACTCTAACAAGCACATCTCATGGAATTTGTTCTCCATTTCCTTTTTTAAATTTTGCTCTCCTACACAGCACCACAATTAACACAAAATAAATGTTGAAATGCTCTGGAACTGCAGCAAAGAATCAATAAAAACGAGCAGGGGTTTGTTTAATTTAAGTGTAAGTTTTGTGCTCACAAAAGGTACTGGGATTGACAGTTTTAAAGACCACTACTGATACATGAAACAGGGGCAGCACAAGCTTTCCTATTCTGCAGCACCAATATCTCTTAGCCCTGTATAGCGACTGTATGTGCAAGCTGTAGCTAGGAAATATAAGCCTATATTTAGTAGGCCCATTTCAGCTGAAAGACTGAACCTGTGTTTTTTCTGAAACACAGGTCAGTTTTTGGTGCCACTATTTATGTACTGAATCTTATTAAACATGTTATTTCTTATCTATTTGTTGCCCATACACCAGAAAACCCTGTTTTCTTGGTTCCTATGCTAATTTCTATCAATACTTTAAAACTATTTACTTTTAACATATATAGGTGGGTTCTTTGACACCAAGCAGTGGGTGTTTTGTTAAGTGGGCAATGGTATGGCAAAAGAAGCCAGATCCTTTAAAACAGGTGACATCTTTTAACCATGTTGTTTGCTGAAAGCAATACTGGATTAACTGGGATGCCCAGGAAGTGCCCAGCTGAGAGAGAGGGATTCCTTATAGGGTCTACTCAGATCTGAGATTTACTTTTCCATCCTAACTATGGATGAAATCCACCATAAATTTAAATTGTTCATGTTTCAGAATAGGTCATGGAATCCATTTTTCTTTCTGTTCTTTTCCTTTGTTGTGACCTATGGCATGCTGTGTACAACTGGCAGTAAACACTTTGGCGTTTCACTTAATGTTATCTTGTTTATGTGAAAGAGCAGTAGAAATGTCCTTGCTCCTACTACCTTGTTTTGACGTTATTAAGTTTGGCATACAGTAAACATGGCTGGAAGAAATTTAGATGTTAATTGCAGCATAATAAGGTCCTCTAGCGGTATTTCGCAGTATTGACACTGGTTTCTAATATGGCTCTGTTCACCTGTTTGGATATAATATGTATTTATGGTTCATTATTGATTACTTGCTGTTTAATAACTTACTGACCATTTGATTATAGTTTGTTGTTTTAAAAAGAATGTACTTGCTTATGTTGGTTTCTTCATTTCTATCTCTTCCACATCCATTGAAATGGTCTTTTATTAATATACTTGTCTGTATTCACATGGTAAACTTCTGTTAAAGTTTAATTTTGTTAATAATATGACTTTGAATCGTCTACCTGTCAACTTTAATGGGTTTCTATTGATATTAGGTGGGGGTATCAAAATATCATTAATAATGTGATGACTAGTGGAAACTTTTTAAATCATTGGCACATTGACTTTTAGAATCATTGGCACAAAGGAATTAGAAGAGACACTGATAACATGTTTGTTCCTGGGACCCAAGGTCTTTTTGCAAGTTTAGGTCAAAACATGTTTTCAACTTGTAAAGAAGCAGTACTATTAATAATCGAGAAACCACCACCACCCCGCGGAGAAGGCGTTCTATTGTTTCAGTCATATCTCAAATGCTAAAATAGGTTTAATTTTTAAGCTAAATAAGGGTTTTTAAGGCTGTCAGTTGGAGTAGTATTAATCAACATATTTCCCAATGTAAATTCTGAATCGTTTTAAGGTATTTTAATGAAAGAAGGATTGGATGGGAAGATAAGGAGCTCAGTTTGAGTTGGCGTTGAGACATCCAGGTGGAGATATCAGAGAGGCAGTTGGTAAGACGAGCTTGAACAGAGGGGGAGAGGGAAGGAGTGGAGAGAGAGAGTTAAGTGCCGTCAGCGTATAGGTGGTATTGGAAACTGTGGGAGGCAATGAGTTTGCCTAGGGAATGGGTGTAGATAGACAAGAGTAGAGGGCTAGGGACAGAGCCTTGGGGAACCCCAACCAAGAGAGGCAGGGAGGAGGAGGGGGAGGAGTTAGGAAGAGATACACTGAAGGAGCGGTCAGAAAGGTCGGAGGAGAACCAGTCAAGGACAGAGTCCCAGAATCCAAGGGAGTGAAGCGAATCAAGCAGGAATGAGTGGTCAATAGCGCTGAAGGCAGCAAAGAGATCCAGGAGGACCAAAATAGAGTAAAGGCAGTTGGATTTAGCCACAAGAAGATCATTGGTGATCTTAGCCAGAGCGGTTTCAGTGGAGTGAAGGGGGCGGAAGCCAGTTTGGAGGGGGTCAAGGGAGAAGTTGGCAGAGAGGAGGGCGAGGCAATGGGAGTAGACAACCCGTTCAAGGAGCTTGGAAGCAAAAGGGAGGAGCGAGACAGGACGGTAATTAGAAGGTTCAGAGGGATCCAGAGTGGACTTTTTGAGGATGGGGGAGATAGTGACGTGTTTAAAGGCACAGGGGAAGGAGCCGGTTGAGATGGAGAGGTTGATGATGTGCAGGAGAGGAGGAGCGACAGTGAAAGCAATGGAGGTCAGGAGGCGGGAAGGAATGGGGTCCAGGAGGCAAGTGGAGGGGTTGGAGAAGGAGAGCAGGGAGGAGATTTCCTCAAGCGAGGCGGGAGGGAAGGACAGGAGAGAGGTGGGGGGAAGGGGGGGAGTGGTAGGGCGAGAGGACTTGGAAGTGATATCCAGGCGGATCTTGTCAATTTTAGAGGTGAAAAAGAGAGCAAGATGCTGAGTGGAGAGAGGAGGAGGAGGATAGGGGGGTTTGAGAAGGGAGTCAAAGGTGGAAACGAGGCGGCAAGGGTCCCAGGAGCAGGACTTAATGCGTGAGGCATAGTATTGCTGTCTATCGAGGGAGATAGCAGAGCTGAGTTATGAGAGGCAGAAGTTGAAGTGGAGGAAGTCAGTGTAGTAGTGGGATTTGCGGCAGAGGCGTTCAGCAGCCCGGGTACAGGAGCGGAGATGGTGAGGGTGAGCCAAGGGCAAGGGTTACAGGAGCAAGCCGGGAGGGAAGAGGGGGGGGGCGAGGATGGAGGCGAGAGAGGAGTTGAAGGTGAAGATGGCAAAATCGGGGGGGGAGAAGGAGAGGACTGAGAGGAGAAGAGGGGAGAGGGAGAAGGCAAAGTCCTGGGGCACAAAGGCCTGCAGATAGCGGAAGGGACGGGGAGATGGGAAAGAGGAGGTAAAGTAGTGGGAGAGGTTGAAGGAGAAAAGGAAATGGTCATACATGGAAAGCGGCTCGAAGGAGAGATCGGAGACAGAGCTGTTCCTAGAGAACACGAGATCAAGAGAGTGACCATCAGTGTGGGTGGGGGAGCTAGTCCAGAGGTGGAGATTGAAGGAGGAGGCTAAGGATTGGAAGCGGGCGATGCAAGACTGAGAGAGTGCATCAACATGAATACTGAAGTCGCCAAGGACGAGTGTGGGGATGTCATCAGAGAGGAATAGGGCGAGCCAGGACTCGAACTTGGAGAGACAGGAGGAGAGGGAGCCGGGAGGGCAGTAGATGACCGCAACATGGAGGTGGAGAGGAGAGTAGAAGCGGACGGAGTGAGCCTCAATATATATAATTTTACATATATATTTTACATCAATTATATATATATATATATATATATATATATATATATATATATATATTTACATAAATTATATATAGATATATGTATAAATATGTATTAAAATATTAAATGTTTAAAATACCAAAAACGAAACAGAAGAATCGTCCTCTCTGCCCACCACCCAAATAGGAGGAGGGGGCAGTTTGTCACGTCTCCCCCCCCGACCCAACCATTGAAGGAAGACAGGGTGGTTTGGGGCTTTTTTTGCAACGGCAGGCCATGGGTAGCACCCATTCTGGAATGGGCACATAGCTGGGAGTCTCAGGAGACAGGCACCTGGCAGCACCCAATTTAAGCTCCAGGGTTTCACTCCCACACCATTTGGGAGCCCTATTAAAACCCATAGTTGTCTCCCCTCTTCTGGGGTGCAGTGACAAACTATGATTTTTTTGAGGCACACTTCAGCTGCTCTGACAACAAACTGCTCTGCCTCAGTACACCCTTTGGGAACCACTGATTTAGAGGTACTGACCACCAACTTACTTTAACCATCCCTGTGTTCACACAAGCAAAGGAGTTCAAGTGAGGGGAAAGTGTGTGTGTGTGTGTGTGTGTGTGAGGGCAGGGTGGGTAATTACCTTTGCAAACATATGGGTTTTCACCAGGGAGGGATCTTACTGAAGCAGCAATGCTTGTGTTTGTTGTTTAGGGAAGTTTCCCTTGTTTACATTCCTTTAGGAAAGAGAAGAGCTATTTAATCCCTTGTTCCCCCTGCTCATGAGAGTGAAGACAGCTGAGGTAGTTTCTCTGGAAAAATCTAGCATACTTTTAAGAACAGACCCCGAAAAGGGTCAGAGCAATTAGAGCAGGAAAGGGGGCTCTGAGCAAGGAAGGATGGATCCAGAATCCAGTTCAGTTTTGCAGTGGAAGAGAGGGTGCTAGAGGGAAGTATTGAGCGTAGTGCTTCTATCCTAGGTCTAGTGGTATTCAACATCTTGGCTCAGATGAAGGAGTGAATACTTACAAAGCTTGCTGATGACACAAAACTGGGAGGGGCAGCCAACACCTTGAGAATTAGAACTAAAATTAAAAAGAAATGTTGATAGGTTGGAAACCTGGGATGAAATTAATAAAATGAAATTCAACCAAAATGAATGTCAATTTCACAGATCTATATAATGAAAAGTTATACAGATCACAGGGAGGAAAAACTAAATGCACAAATATAAGATGGGGAATGCCTGGCTTGGAGTAGTACATGTGAAAAGGATCTAGGGATTGTGGTTGATCACAAACTGAACAGCATCAGCAGTGTGATGCAGCTGCAAAAACACACTAATGCAATTTTAGGCTGCATTAACAGAAACATTGGGCATTTTTACACTCATGTTAAAGTTCCAGATGTTTCAATCTTCTGGGTTTACAAGCCCACAAGTAAGTTCTGGATGCATTGTTCTCTCTCTCTCTCTCTCTCTCACACACAAACACACAGCCCTGAGGCAGCCTCAAGTAGCCACAGCTGTAGACGTGAGGGGCTGCCATGGAAACCAAATGAGCACAGCTGCCTGGAGCAAAGCAGTTTACCAGGAGAACCTTTTACACAAAGGTTCTGGGAGAAGTTTCACGCAGAAGTTCAAAGATCCGGATGTTTAAGATCTGGTTGAGTGATTTAGACACACAAAGTTCAGGATGTAATAGCAAACATCCAGGAGAAATGTGTGTGTAAAAACACCCATTGTCTCCAAGTCAGCAGAGGAAATAATTCTATTCAGCACTGCTCAGACCTCATCTGGAATATTGTGTCTAGTTTGGGGCATCTCATTTTAAACAGGACACTGGAAAATTGGAGTGGGTTAAAAGGAAGACAACAAAAATGATAAAGGGTCTGGAAAGCAAGTCTTATGAGGAAAGGCTGAAGGAACTGGGTATGTTTAGTCTAGCAAAAAGAAGAATAAGGGAGACATGATAGCAGTCTTCAAATATCTAAAGGGCTCCCAGTAAGAAGATGACAAAGAACTGTTCTGCATTGCTGCAGAGGGTACGATGAGAAATAATCAGTCAGGGATGTTGAAACTATCCTGCATCCAGCATGGGCTTGGACTAAGACTTGATGACCCTCAAGATTAATCTCTGACATTCTGTGATTCACTGACTGTCCCTTCTACTCAGGGCAATAGTAACACAGTTAAAGGAAGGTAGATTTCGGTCAAATTTCAGGAAAAATTCCTAACTGTAAGAGCTGTTTGGCAGTGGAACAGATTGCCTAGGGATGTCATAGCCTCTCTTCCCTGAATGTTTGTTTTTTTTAAAAAAAAAAGCTGGACAACCATCAGTTAGGGATGCTGTAGTTGTAGCTATCCTGCATCCAGCACGGGGTGGGACTAGATGAGCCTCAAGATTCCTTTCAGCTCTGACATTACACAATTCATTGACTCACCCTTTTACTCTGTTCTGTAGTAACACAATTTAAAATTAAGTATCACTATATAACAGATCTATAGAATTCACAATTTTCAGAAAATGCTCTGTGTTATCGGTGTAGTATGAATTTGAGCTAGAAATTTGAGATAAGGGATGTGTTTGAAGGAACCATGTACTTTCTCTTCAAAATGGAAGGTGTGTGCGACTACTGTGACAGATATTATGCATGAGCATACATACTGCAGTCCTTGGATATTATAACTAATACATTAAATAGTCATTAAAAGTAATTATGAACTGGCACCCGAGAGTTTGGCAGCTTTGAATAGCAGATTAGAAATGCCCTATAACTATGCATGTTTAAAGTTACTCACGTAGATATCTGTCTCCAAGACTGAAACAAATACTTTTGGAATGTTTCAGCTTGGTTTATGCAAAGCTTTCAGATGCAACTTGTCCAAGGGGGAAATCTACAGGAGATGGCAATTCTAATTTAATACAAGCAAAAATATTTTGAATACGAACAACATTGGGAACATGCATAATCCCACAGAGCGTATGAAGCTAGTCATGCGTACAAATGTCTACATGATTGGTCCCATATTTGTAAAGAAAGCTAAAAGGTGTTACAGCATACTTGTGCAATATACCGACAAAACAGGGTACAAAACTAATACAGGCGAACAGGTGGAAATGCCTTGTTACTTTCTTAATTGTGCCAAGTACTAAATTCATTTATACAGATCACACAAGACTTGCTCTATAGAGCGGTGCTATGATAAAGGGGGTCTTTTGGGACACCAACTCTTCCCATATAAGTGTCTAGTGATGCAGAGGAACAGAATCCAAGATCAAACTGTCTAACTCTTTCAGTAAAAATCAGACATGAGTCTTGAAACACCCCTGTTCCCAGTGGCTGCCTCACTAGCAATGCATTTTCTATGCTAGATGCTCTCTTTTCTTATGACCCAAGCAAGGCCAGATCCAGGGAAGTTTGGATCCTGTGCAAGGCCATGCTCTCAACATAGGGTTGTGTCTGTAAAAACATTTGTACAAGAAATACATTGGAACAAGGAAAGTGTTACTACTACAAAATAGCCTTTTTAGGCAAAAATGTGAACAAAGGGTAGCAACCAAATTTTTCCACTGGTTTACCTTATGATATGATAAATTAAATTGGCAGGCATGGCTTTGTATTTAGAGCGCTATCTAAACCTAGGACATTTGCCAAAAGGTATTGGATTGAGGCTAAAGGATTTAGCCTCTAAAATGATGCAGGTTATGAGGTATGTCCAAAGGGTAGGGGGCTAACTCGTTAGCCATTGGTGGGAGTTACGATCTGCTGTAATGCTATTAGGATGTGTTCCTAATTATGTTGCTAAATTTAATTTAATTTTTGCTTGTTGCCTATTTGGATAATGCTGGAAGTCAGGGTTTCTGATAAATAGTAGTAGTATTGTAATTTTTGAATGTTTGTTTTTCTTAGCGACTTAGTTGCTATTTATGTATTGCTGTATTGTTATATGTTTTTGTTGGCCAAAGCGAAAGTCCGTGCCAGAATAAATTGAATTGAATACTACTGTCATTTTTTATGTTCAGTTAAACGTAAAACACCCTCAGAGCCAACGCTCTCCGCACTGCAGGGCCTTCAGGCCCATATGTTATACATAGTTACATCTAATATATGGGGGTGGGGACTCTCGTTGTGGGCTCTTTGTAGGCCAGGGCTTCCCTCAATTTGAGTTTCAGTGAGACTATTTTTCAAGTGTTCCTTATACTCATGTTGCCATTTCAAGCTTATTCGTGGGCTGGATGTATTGAGAAACCACAATACATGAGGTCCTCTGTGTGGTGTCCAGCCCAGTGAACCAGAACACACAGGGCACATCACCTGCTTAAACAGCCGCCTTCCTTATGCTCCAATATACATTTTTCATCCTATCAGATCTCTTGTCAATTTTTCTTCATGAAGTGATGCCACAACTAGTGTTGGCTATACATTCCCATATACACTAAGTTGGATTGTGACAGCAATAAAGAGGATTGCAATAATCATGCTCTTGTTACTTAGACAACTCCAATTGCAATCAGGACAAAACAAGACTGTGCTTTTGTATAGCTATGTGATAAAGCCATGTCCTCTGGCTTATATTTCATTTTCCCTACTTCAATGAAGTTTTTGAGGGAACTTCCTGACATTATTGCAAACAGTTGGCAAGCTGATAACATTTACATTGCAGCCTGCCTGATGCTCTCAAGTTAGAGAATGCCTCATTGATAGTCTGAACAACAGCTGCAATTCTCTGTCTTCAATTCCTTTGGTATCATCGTTCAGTGCTGCATAATCAATTCAATCAAGCTCAACCTCATTGAGCTATGGAACACCTTGCTGATGGATGTCACTGATAGGACGCCTCGGAGCCGTCCACTTCCCAGGTCCCCCAGCACAGTAGGGTCCCCCTGGTTTTTGGAGGGGCTGCAGGTGCTGAAGCAGGAGGGGCGGAAGTTGGAACGATGGTGGCATTGTTCATGTGCTGAAGCCGACAGATTGCGGCATAGAGCTAGTTTACGAGCCTATGCCATGGCTATGCGGGCAGCAAAGAAGGAGTTCTTTGCTACCCTCATAGTGTCTGCAAAATCCTGTCCAGCTGAGCTATTTCGAGTGGTGCGGGGGATGGTCTGTCCGGCCTCCCTCCGCTTGGAAATGGAGTCATCTCAGGCCCGCTGTGACATGTTTGTGGATTATTTTCCAGATAAAAACACTCGGATTCACCTCAGTTTTGATGCTACACTTTCGACAGTGGGATACCAGAGGTTATGGAAGCCCCGTCTTGTCTGATGTTGTGGGATCAGTTCCAGTTGGTGATCCCTGCTGATGCGGAGAATGTTCTTGGGGCGGTTAGAGCTACCCATTGCGAATTAGATCCATGCCCGTCCTGGCTGGGGTGATCAACGCCTCCCTTTGGAAGGGCAGGGTGCCGGGCTGCCTCAAAGAGGCGGTGGTGCAGCCCCTGTTCAAGAAACCATCCCTTGACGTTGACTCCCTTGCCAGCTATCAGCCAGTCTCTAACCTTCAGTTTAGATCCCTAACCTTTTTAGGGAAGATTATTGAATGGGCGGTGACCCGGAAGTTACAGGAGCATCTGAATCGTGTTGGTTTCCTTGATTCCTCACAGTCTGCATTTCACCTGGCTTATGGCACTGAGACTGCGCTTGTGACACTGGTTGATGACCTGCGCCGGGAATTAGATTAGGGTCATTTGGCCTTGTTGGTTCTCGCTGCTTTTGATACCATTGACCATGAGATGTTGGTGACGCACCCGTGGGACCGTGCCGGGGTGGGTGGCATGGTTCGTGACTGGTTCTGCTCGTTCTTGACTGGTAGAACTCAGCGAGTGGTGTTCGGTGATAATTTTTCATCATATCAAGACCTCTTGTGTGGGGTTCCGCAGGGTTCTGTTCTGTCCCCTCTCCTGTTCAACTTGTATATGCAGTCACTTGGCGAGGTGGTCCGGAGGTTTGATGTGTAGTGTCATCAATATGTCTTGCAGCTGTGGGGGACTGGATGAGGGCAAATCGACTGAAGCTGAATCCTGACAAGACGGAGATGATGGTGGGTAAGGCGATGGGGGTGATGGCCCCCATCATTGATGGGGTCTGCCCTTCGCTGGTTCCCCAGGTGCAGAGTCTGGGGGTGCTCCTTGATTCACAGCTCCGCTTGGATGTTCAGGTGGAGGCTGTGACGAGTAGTGCCTTTCGTCAATTACATCTGGTGCATCAGCTTCAGCTGTTTCGGACTCTGACCTGGCCACTATCATCCATGCTTTCATCATCTCTAGGCTGGAGTACCGTAACGTGCTCTATGTGGGGCTAACCATGGTGACGGTTCAGAGACCGCAGCTGATGGAGAACGCGGAGGCCCATCTCCTGGTCAGGGTGGGCCGCCGGGAGCATATTACACCAGTTCTAAGTTAATTGCACTGGCTGTCTATAGTCTTCCGGGCCCGATTCATGGTGTTGGTGCTTGCCTACAAAGCCCTAAACGGCCTTGACCCATCCTATCTGCAGGATTTCCTCTCCCCTCGGGTCCTGGATTGGTCCCTGCAGTCATTGGGGGGTGCTCTCCTCGAGGTCTCTCAGATTTCTTGGGGGGCCACGATAGGGAGGGCCTTCTTGGTGGCCATTCCTCAACTGTGGAACTCCCTGCCATTGGAGATGCATTTGGCCCCGGATCTCCCCCTTTGACATTGTAAGACTTGCCTGTTCCACCTGGCCTGGGGGGGGGGAATGGGTAGGGAGGTAGCGGGGGGGGGGATAACGGTGGACATTTTTATCCTTTTTATGTTTGGTTTTAAATTATGATGTTATTTTATGTTTTTATTGTGAGCCGCGCAGGGATATTAATTTTTTTAAGTAAAATAAATAATACGTCTGACATTGTCAAGGGTCACATTTGGGAAGAAGCAATAGAACTGAGACAGACATAGTTCGGAACAGGGTTAGAGTTTATGCATTTTCCTTTTTTTGGTATGCATTAACTTCAAATCCCTCTTCAAGACTTGCTTCTATTGTGGTGTCTCTGGTAAATTGCCAACTAGTACTGGGTGGGCAAATATCCAGCTTTGGCTCCTGACATTGTTAATGTTTTGATATTTTAAACCAACATCACCTCAAAACTGCAAATTATGCACACACACAAAAACACAACCCAGTCTCTAAGTCTGCTTTCCAGTTTCTGGTATCATTATCCTTTCTGCTGCTTGTTTGTTATAATTGCTGTGTTACATTTGTCTTAATTTAGAGGACAGATAATCAAATTCTTGGCGGGAGGGCCTCTCTCTTGCAGACCAGCACCAAGCACGAGGCCATGTACGATTGAAGCCTCTGAAAAATACCCTAGTGCAATTAAACATTAATGAATCCAGTGAAGCCATTCCCATAGTTTATTACTGTAACTTTTCCTCAAACTGTAATTTTGAGAACAGAAGAGAAAGACTGTACAGTAATTAGTTTGGGACTCAGGGGAGAGAGATTCAGTTTAATGCTTGACCACAACGGCTCTCTGTAATTTTGGGTATTCAGTGCAAAACCAGTATTTTTATAGTGTAATGGCTGTCTAGGAGGATAAACGCACTAAAGATTGCAGGGCACCATATATTATAGCAGTGGGACCTGTGGGCAGCTTGCTTGCTTCATCTTCTGTTGCTACCTATGTCTGGGTGTCCTCCTCATGCAAGACATTGGATTCACTCTATAGTCCCCTCCTAGAGGTATTTATTTACAAGAAATTGCAGTTTTAATTTCCTAGTGCTTACCTTAACAAAATGGAAAGGAAAATTGGTTCTCTTACCTAGGAATTTTCCTTCTACGAGCTCCACTGGACATCACTGGGAACTTCCCCAGAGTCCAATGGTGGACTCTGGGGAAGTTCCCCACCTCAGCTGCTAGGTGGCAGAAGACAACAACAAATTCTGCTGGAACATGCATAAAGGGAAACGCCCCCAGGAGCTCCGGAGTACAAGAGCCTTACACCTGCAACAACAGCTTTGACTCAAAAAAAATTAACAAGTTAAATAATAAGGGCAACCACCAAAGGGAGAAACCCAACACACTCTGATAGCTAAGAGATAGGAAAGCATCAACTAGGGCAAAAAATCCAATAGATCATCAGGAAATGATCCAAGCGACTCCTCTGCAGGGTGGGTTGAAGTGATGTCCAGTGGAGCTCATAGAAGGAAAATTCCCAAGTAAGAGAACAAATTTTCCTCTCCCGAGCTTCCTGGACATCACTTCAAGACTCTGGGGGAAGTACCAGAACAGTTTCCGCCAACAAAATCCAGGTGAGGGGAAAAGGAGGAGATGCAGCTCAAAATAACTATATACAATAGTTTTTTTGTGTTTTTTTGCTGATTTATTCCAGAATACCTTGAAGATACCATCTTCCCTATGAGGGGGAAAAAGCATAAAGGAGGCCTGCTGGCCACCATCTCAGCGGATTATCCAAAGTATGGATCTTATAATGTTTCATGAAAGTTTGTAGGGAGGATTAGGTCGCTGCCCAGCACATATGGTGCTCTAGACCGAAAGGACCAAGAAGAAGCCGCACCTCGAAGAGAATGAGCTTTAACACTCTGTAGAGGAGGAAGGTTTTGTGCTTTATAAGCCTCCACTATGACTTCTGTAACCCACTTGGCTATTACCGTCTTAGAGGCTTTCCCCCCTTTTTGGTTAGGACAATAGTTGACAAAGCCGCGGACTTTCTAAACCCTCTGTTACCTGCAAATAAATTTTAAGTGCTCTTCTTACATCCAATTTGTGCCCAAGGATTTGGGTGAGAGGGTGAGAAGGTCTGGAACAAAAAGAAGGGAGACTGATCTCCTGAGCTCTGTGAAAAAGAGTATTCATCTTGGGTATGAAAGCTTGGTCTAGCCATAAGGTGACAGACTCCTCCTTAAAAATACAAAATGCTGGGTCAACAAACAAGGTGCCCAATTCAGACACCCTCCAAGCTGAGGTAATGGCTACTAGAAAGCACACTTTGATAGTTAGGAAATAGGACACTTCCTGCAGT
>QEPC01005117.1:7191169-7202234 GCA_003113815.1 Sphenodon punctatus
TAAATAAATAAATAAATAAACAAACAAACCTGTGGGACTCTAGGTAGTAAATTGCTCTAAACATCCACTTGGGATTTCTCCCTGGACGCCGCTCTGATTAAGAGATCGTCCAGATACGGGTGTACGTGGACTCCCTCCAAGCATAGGTTGGTTACCAGAATGACAAGTGTTTTCATTAATGTCATCAGGGAGGTTGACAAGTTGAATGGCAAGGCCTTGTACTGCCAATGTCTCCCTTTGTACTGGAATCTGAGGTAGTGACTGTGGCTCACATGAATGGGGATATGAAGATATGCTTCCTTCAAATCTAGTGAGGTAGCCAGTCTCCTGGTGAAATAGTTACACAGATTGAACGGTCTCCATTTTAAATTTCTTGAGCCTCACTGAGCGATTCAAGCTTCTTCAAGTCGAGAACTGCTCACCATTACTTGGATTTCTTTGGTACGAGAAACAACGGTGAGTAGAGTCCCTGGTCCAGTTGGTTGAGAAGGACTGTCTCTATGGTGTCAATCGAGTGTAGTCAAGGTATTTCTGCAATCAATGCTCTGTTTCTGAATTTTTTTTATGTTGGCGAGGGAGTAAACAAGCTGCAAGGCTGACTTTTTAGCTCTATGAGAAAGCCCTGGATGATGATGTTGAACACCCAGTTGTCTGTGCAGGATTCTACCAACCTGTCTCTGAAAAACTGAAGTCTTCCCCTATTGGTGGGTGCAATAGGGGGAGGCGGCTGGGGTAGTCAGGAATCAGACCAGGTGTCTGACCTGAACCGGACTTGCCTCTCGAGGGAGCGTTGTCTTTGTAGTTGTGTTTGCCATAGCCTTTCCACTTTGGATCCGTGAAATTTCGGCCACAGTTCGAGGACCTGTCTGGAGCTTTGGGAAATAAACGAAAAGGTTCCTTTGAGTGTGCGGAAGATACCTGGTGGAGGGTTTTGTTTTTGGATTTGTCAGATGCCTCAGCCAGCACTTTATCCAAGCATACGCCAAACAATTTTCTTCCCTGATACGTACCGGATACCAATAAGTTCTTGGCTAGCGTGTCTCCCTTCCAAGATTGTAACCAGAGTCTCTTTCTGGCCACTACATTTGATGTCATGGCTCTGGATGCCCACGGTATCATGTCAGAAGAGATTTCAAACATCAATGCCATTGAGAGGATGATGCAGGATACTCAGGGGGTGTCTCAGGATCCCTGCCCTGTTCTAACCATTTTGCCACGGCTCAGCAGGCATCGGCAAATGTGAGGGCCATACGTAGACTGGCCCTCAAGGTTGCGCCTGAGCGCAGATTCTATCCCCCTATCAGTTGGGTCTGAAGGGAAAAGGTCCCGCTCTGTTGGGAATATTGACTGCTTAGCCAATGAAGCAGCTGCTGCATCCACCTTAGGTGTGTCAAAAAGCATTTTCTTTTGCACTGAGAAGGTATATAAAGTGCCCTGGGTTCTAGTCATGCGTGTGCGCTTAGTTTGGGCACTCCACTCATTTCTGATTAATTTCTTGAAAGTCTGATCTATGAGAAGCCCTTTTGCTTTCCCTGGGATTTTTGGTAAGTATTCCCTATCAGAGTCATCTTCTGAAGACTCCCGGGAGAAGTCCTTTCCCGACTTTTCTTGAATGGACAGGGCCTTATGGAACTGTCTATGCAAGCAGTCCATGGCTTTCAGAGGGAAAGCCCTTCCCAGGTCTTTGCTGACCACCTCAGCAGCAGAGTCAGAATATTCTCCTTCAGGAGAAGAATGTCTCAGAGGCACGAGGGAAATCCTGTTCCTCATCATTCCCCTCTTCCTTCTCCCCTGCCCCTTCATTTTGCCCCTTTGCTTCAGATGAAGCAACAAGGTGCTTTCTCTATTTCATGGCTGGGGGAAGGGCATGAACCTCCTCACTTGAGAGCTGGACTGCTACCTCAGTTTCTTGCTCCCCTTCAGAGGAGAAAATATTTAGGTCCTGGGCCCTGAACTTGGTAACCTCGAAGGCTGCTTGCCTTTATGTCCTGGCTTAGATTTGCCCTTAAAGGGAGTCTTTTTTAGCTGGTGCTAGGCCCTGTGGAAACATCAGTCTGCTATTTTGGCTGGCCACCAAGGGGCTGCAGGGCTCCCATTTTATCACAGAAGAAGAGTGCCCTGGCAAAGCACACTCGCATGACTAAAAGCCAGGACACTTTATATACCTTCTCAGAATGAAAGAAAGTGCTTTTTGACATGCCTAAGGTGGATACTGCAGCTACTTCTTGGGTTAAGTCGTTGGTATTCCCAACGGAGGGAGACCTTTTCCCTTCAGACCCAACTGATTAGTGGATAGAATCTGCGCTCAGCATCTGCTCACTGCATGTTGACCTGCAGGGTCGCAGCTGGGGAAAGGTGGGAGAGGGCTTACGCTACCCTCCGATGCTTGCATCTCATCTTCAGGAGGTCTCAACAGCAGAAGCACACAGGTCTGCAGCAGGGAGTGGGGTCTGCTGAACCAAAGGATTTTTATCCTGGTCCAGTCACTGGCTGCGGGGGTGGTTCGCACTTGGAGCATCCAGAGAGGCCCCGTTGCACCTGCTGGGCCCCTTCCCCATGCCAGACAGGACAGGGGCCGGGAAGAAGCACTGAGTGCTTAAAACTTCAGTTCTGTCATTAGACTGTAATTTCTGACTGCCATTCAAACTGGAGCTAGGAAGCTCCATTTCTCACGGTGTGAGGTAGAAGAACAGACTAAAGATCCAGGGAGCATTCCCCTCTACGCATGCTCCAGCAGAATTTGGGATCTTCTGCCACCTAGCGGTTGAGGTGGGGAACTTCCCCAAAGTCTTAAAGTGATACTCAGGTGGAAATCAATTTGCATCAAATTCCATTGATCCCCAAATAACTAAACAGTTACTTACAATAAACTGATTACAAATAAGGATACATTTACATGTCTATATACAAATGCTAGAAGTCTACAAAGAAGGGCGAATTAAGAGTGGATTGTGTTAAATGAGGATATAGACATCATAGGAATCTCAGAGACCTGGTGGAATGAGGGACAGCAATGGGAAATGGTATTACCAGGATACAAAATATAACAAAATGACAGAGTAGATCGAGTTGGTGGTGGGGTAGTGCTATATGTAAGAGACAACACCAAGTCAAGCAAGATTAATATTGTAAAGGAAGCAAACGGTACTTTGGAATCTGTGGATAGAAATTCCATGTATAAGGGGGAAGTGTATAGTGCTCGGCCTATACTATTGTCCTCCTGACCAGGACAGTGAGACTGACTGTGAAATGCTAAAGGGAGATTAGACAGGCTAATAATGTCAGAAATGTAGTAATAATGGGCGATTTTAATTACCCTCATATTGACTGGGAGAATTTCTCCTTGGGGCGGGATGCAGAGATAAAATTTCTAGATGTCAAATGACTGCTTCCTGGAGCAGATTGTCCTGGAACCAACAAGAGAAGGAGCCACTCTGGATCTAGTCTTAAGTGGAGTGTAGGATTTAGTGTGAGGGGTAACAGTGATCATAATATAATCAAATTTAACATGCTCACAGGAGGGAAAATACCAAATAAAACCAATATAAAATCAATATAAAGACATATAACTTTAGAAAGGGGAACTATGTAAAAATGAGGCAACTAGTTAGAGGGAAACTTAAAGAAGCAGTTGCAAGAATTAAATGTCTACAGGCAGCGTGGAGACTATTTACAAACACCCTCTTGAAAGTTCAGATTAAATCAAATGTATTCCAGAAGTTAAAAAAGGTAGGAAGAGGAGCAAACATCTGCCTGTGGCTAAATGGTGAGGTGAAGGAGGCTACCAGAGCGAAAAGGGTATCCTTTAAAAAATGGAACAAGAGTCCCAACGAGGTAAACAGGGAAGAGCATAAGCATTGCTAAAGTAGATGTAAAAAGTTAATAAGGCAGGTCCAAAATTAATTTGAGGAGCAACTTGCTAAAGATGCTAAAACTAATAATAAAAACTTTGTCAAGTACATCAGAAGCAGGAAGCCTGCTAGAGTCAGTTAGGTCATTAGATGAGATGCGGCTGAAAGGGGTACTTAGGGATGAAAACGACATTGCAGAGAAGCTGAATAAGTGCTTCGCTTCGGTTTTCATTGCAGAGGATGTTGGGGAGATACCCACGCCTGAACCTTACTTTGTAAGTGATGAATTGGAAGAGATGTCACAAATCAACATGACTATGGAGGAGGTCATAGAGCAAGTTGACAAAACTAAATACTTTATTTTATTTTCTCGATTTTTACCCTGCCCCTCCTGAGAACAGTTAATACTAACAAATCACCAGATGGCATTCACCCCAGAGTTATAAAGGAACTCAAATATAAACTTGCAGACCTACTGTTAGTAATTTGTAACCTATCGCTAAAATCTGCCACTGTACTTGAGGACTGAAGGGTGGCAAATGTAACCCTGATATTTATAAAGGGATCCAGAGGTGATCCTGGAAACTACAGACCAGTAAGCTTGATGTCTGTGCTGGGCAAAATGGTGGAAACTATCATTAAGAACAGAATCGCTGGACATGTTGATAAACATGGCTTAATGGGGAAGGGTCAACATGGATTTTGCAAAGGTAAGTCATGCCTCACTACTCAGTTGGAATTCTTTGAGGGTGTAAATAAATATGTGGACAAGGGAGACCCAGTAAATATAGTGTACCTGGATTTCCAGNGCTAGGCCCTGTGGAAACATCAGTCTGCTATTTTGGCTGGCCACCAAGGGGCTGCAGGGCTCCCATTTTATCACAGAAGAAGAGTGCCCTGGCAAAGCACACTCGCATGACTAAAAGCCAGGACACTTTATATACCTTCTCAGAATGAAAGTGCTTTTTGACATGCCTAAGGTGGATACTGCAGCTACTTCTTGGGTTAAGTCGTTGGTATTCCCAACGGAGGGAGACCTTTTCCCTTCAGACCCAACTGATTGGTGGATAGAATCTGCGCTCAGCATCTGCTCACTGCATGTTGACCTGCAGGGTCGCAGCTGGGGAAAGGTGGGAGAGGGCTTACGCTACCCTCCGATGCTTGCATCTC
The DNA here is from genome assembly GCA_003113815.1 of Sphenodon punctatus. NCBI lineage: Eukaryota > Metazoa > Chordata > Lepidosauria > Sphenodontia > Sphenodontidae > Sphenodon > Sphenodon punctatus. The sequence continues at coordinate 7,196,191 of QEPC01005117.1, forward strand.
ATCTTCAGGAGGTCTCAACAGCAGAAGCACACAGGTCTGCAGCAGGGAGTGGGGTCTGCTGAACCAAAGGATTTTTATCCTGGTCCAGTCACTGGCTGCGGGGGTGGTTCGCACTTGGAGCATCCAGAGAGGCCCCGTTGCACCTGCTGGGCCCCTTCCCCATGCCAGACAGGACAGGGGCCAGGAAGAAGCACTGAGTGCTTAAAACTTCAGTTCTGTCATTAGACTGTAATTTCTGACTGCCATTCAAACTGGAGCTAGGAAGCTCCATTTCTCACGGTGTGAGGTAGAAGAACAGACTAAAGATCCAGGGAGCATTCCCCTCTACGCATGCTCCAGCAGAATTTGGGATCTTCTGCCACCTAGCGGTTGAGGTGGGGAACTTCCCCAAAGTCTTAAAGTGATACTCAGGTGGAAATCAATTTGCATCAAATTCCATTGATCCCCAAATAACTAAAACAGTTACTTACAATAAACTGATTACAAATAAGGATACATTTACATGTCTATATACAAATGCTAGAAGTCTACAAAGAAGGGCGAATTAAGAGTGGATTGTGTTAAATGAGGATATAGACATCATAGGAATCTCAGAGACCTGGTGGAATGAGGGACAGCAATGGGAAATGGTATTACCAGGATACAAAATATAACAAAATGACAGAGTAGATCGAGTTGGTGGTGGGGTAGTGCTATATGTAAGAGACAACACCAAGTCAAGCAAGATTAATATTGTAAAGGAAGCAAACGGTACTTTGGAATCTGTGGATAGAAATTCCATGTATAAGGGGGAAGTGTATAGTGCTCGGCCTATACTATTGTCCTCCTGACCAGGACAGTGAGACTGACTGTGAAATGCTAAAGGGAGATTAGACAGGCTAATAATGTCAGAAATGTAGTAATAATGGGCGATTTTAATTACCCTCATATTGACTGGGAGAATTTCTCCTTGGGGCGGGATGCAGAGATAAAATTTCTAGATGTCAAATGACTGCTTCCTGGAGCAGATTGTCCTGGAACCAACAAGAGAAGGAGCCACTCTGGATCTAGTCTTAAGTGGAGTGTAGGATTTAGTGTGAGGGGTAACAGTGATCATAATATAATCAAATTTAACATGCTCACAGGAGGGAAAATACCAAATAAAACCAATATAAAATCAATATAAAGACATATAACTTTAGAAAGGGGAACTATGTAAAAATGAGGCAACTAGTTAGAGGGAAACTTAAAGAAGCAGTTGCAAGAATTAAATGTCTACAGGCAGCGTGGAGACTATTTACAAACACCCTCTTGAAAGTTCAGATTAAATCAAATGTATTCCAGAAGTTAAAAAAGGTAGGAAGAGGAGCAAACATCTGCCTGTGGCTAAATGGTGAGGTGAAGGAGGCTACCAGAGCGAAAAGGGTATCCTTTAAAAAATGGAACAAGAGTCCCAACGAGGTAAACAGGGAAGAGCATAAGCATTGCTAAAGTAGATGTAAAAAGTTAATAAGGCAGGTCCAAAATTAATTTGAGGAGCAACTTGCTAAAGATGCTAAAACTAATAATAAAAACTTTGTCAAGTACATCAGAAGCAGGAAGCCTGCTAGAGTCAGTTAGGTCATTAGATGAGATGCGGCTGAAAGGGGTACTTAGGGATGAAAACGACATTGCAGAGAAGCTGAATAAGTGCTTCGCTTCGGTTTTCATTGCAGAGGATGTTGGGGAGATACCCACGCCTGAACCTTACTTTGTAAGTGATGAATTGGAAGAGATGTCACAAATCAACATGACTATGGAGGAGGTCATAGAGCAAGTTGACAAAACTAAATACTTTATTTTATTTTCTCGATTTTTACCCTGCCCCTCCTGAGAACAGTTAATACTAACAAATCACCAGATGGCATTCACCCCAGAGTTATAAAGGAACTCAAATATAAACTTGCAGACCTACTGTTAGTAATTTGTAACCTATCGCTAAAATCTGCCACTGTACTTGAGGACTGAAGGGTGGCAAATGTAACCCTGATATTTATAAAGGGATCCAGAGGTGATCCTGGAAACTACAGACCAGTAAGCTTGATGTCTGTGCTGGGCAAAATGGTGGAAACTATCATTAAGAACAGAATCGCTGGACATGTTGATAAACATGGCTTAATGGGGAAGGGTCAACATGGATTTTGCAAAGGTAAGTCATGCCTCACTACTCAGTTGGAATTCTTTGAGGGTGTAAATAAATATGTGGACAAGGGAGACCCAGTAAATATAGTGTACCTGGATTTCCAGAAAGCATTCGATAAGGTTCCACATAAAAGAAGCAAGTATCCCAGCCAGGCAAGCCGAGGTTGTTACTAACCCCTTTGCTGCCATCAAATGGAGGCCTTCCCTTGCCCCCCAAGGCTTACCCAACCCCCCCTATTCACTAAATAGCTGAGGAGGATACAACAAACCACAGCCCAAAATTTTTAATTTACTAATCAACCTGTGAAATATCTTAGCTAATATATCCTCACCAGGAGCCCTACACATACTGCAAGGAAGGCAAAGAAACCCTCCTCAACGACACCAATATGTCAAGGTAGGAAGCTTCCCNGTCCAGTCACTGGCTGCGGGGGTGGTTCGCACTTGGAGCATCCAGAGAGGCCCCGTTGCACCTGCTGGGCCCCTTCCCCATGCCAGACAGGACAGGGGCCGGGAAGAAGCACTGAGTGCTTAAAACTTCAGTTCTGTCATTAGACTGTAATTTCTGACTGCCATTCAAACTGGAGCTAGGAAGCTCCATTTCTCACGGTGTGAGGTAGAAGAACAGACTAAAGATCCAGGGAGCATTCCCCTCTACGCATGCTCCAGCAGAATTTGGGATCTTCTGCCACCTAGCGGTTGAGGTGGGGAACTTCCCCAAAGTCTTAAAGTGATACTCAGGTGGAAATCAATTTGCATCAAATTCCATTGATCCCCAAATAACTAAAACAGTTACTTACAATAAACTGATTACAAATAAGGATACATTTACATGTCTATATACAAATGCTAGAAGTCTACAAAGAAGGGCGAATTAAGAGTGGATTGTGTTAAATGAGGATATAGACATCATAGGAATCTCAGAGACCTGGTGGAATGAGGGACAGCAATGGGAAATGGTATTACCAGGATACAAAATATAACAAAATGACAGAGTAGATCGAGTTGGTGGTGGGGTAGTGCTATATGTAAGAGACAACACCAAGTCAAGCAAGATTAATATTGTAAAGGAAGCAAACGGTACTTTGGCATCTGTGGATAGAAATTCCATGTATAAGGGGGAAGTGTATAGTGCTCGGCCTATACTATTGTCCTCCTGACCAGGACAGTGAGACTGACTGTGAAATGCTAAAGGGAGATTAGACAGGCTAATAATGTCAGAAATGTAGTAATAATGGGCGATTTTAATTACCCTCATATTGACTGGGAGAATTTCTCCTTGGGGCGGGATGCAGAGATAAAATTTCTAGATGTCAAATGACTGCTTCCTGGAGCAGATTGTCCTGGAACCAACAAGAGAAGGAGCCACTCTGGATCTAGTCTTAAGTGGAGTGTAGGATTTAGTGTGAGGGGTAACAGTGATCATAATATAATCAAATTTAACATGCTCACAGGAGGGAAAATACCAAATAAAACCAATATAAAATCAATATAAAGACATATAACTTTAGAAAGGGGAACTATGTAAAAATGAGGCAACTAGTTAGAGGGAAACTTAAAGAAGCAGTTGCAAGAATTAAATGTCTACAGGCAGCGTGGAGACTATTTACAAACACCCTCTTGAAAGTTCAGATTAAATCAAATGTATTCCAGAAGTTAAAAAAGGTAGGAAGAGGAGCAAACATCTGCCTGTGGCTAAATGGTGAGGTGAAGGAGGCTACCAGAGCGAAAAGGGTATCCTTTAAAAAATGGAAGAGTCCCAACGAGGTAAACAGGGAAGAGCATAAGCATTGCTAAAGTAGATGTAAAAAGTTAATAAGGCAGGTCCAAAATGAATTTGAGGAGCAACTTGCTAAAGATGCTAAAACTAATAATAAAAACTTTGTCAAGTACATCAGAAGCAGGAAGCCTGCTAGAGTCAGTTAGGTCATTAGATGAGATGCGGCTGAAAGGGGTACTTAGGGATGAAAACGACATTGCAGAGAAGCTGAATAAGTGCTTTGCTTCGGTTTTCATTGCAGAGGATGTTGGGGAGATACCCACGCCTGAACCTTACTTTGTAAGTGATGAATTGGAAGAGATGTCACAAATCAACATGACTATGGAGGAGGTCATAGAGCAAGTTGACAAAACTAAATACTTTATTTTATTTTCTCGATTTTTACCCTGCCCCTCCTGAGAACAGTTAATACTAACAAATCACCAGATGGCATTCACCCCAGAGTTATAAAGGAACTCAAATATAAACTTGCAGACCTACTGTTAGTAATTTGTAACCTATCGCTAAAATCTGCCACTGTACTTGAGGACTGAAGGGTGGCAAATGTAACCCTGATATTTATAAAGGGATCCAGAGGTGATCCTGGAAACTACAGACCAGTAAGCTTGATGTCTGTGCTGGGCAAAATGGTGGAAACTATCATTAAGAACAGAATCGCTGGACATGTTGATAAACATGGCTTAATGGGGAAGGGTCAACATGGATTTTGCAAAGGTAAGTCATGCCTCACTACTCAGTTGGAATTCTTTGAGGGTGTAAATAAATATGTGGACAAGGGAGACCCAGTAAATATAGTGTACCTGGATTTCCAGAAAGCATTCGATAAGGTTCCACATAAAAGAAGCAAGTATCCCAGCCAGGCAAGCCGAGGTTGTTACTAACCCCTTTGCTGCCATCAAATGGAGGCCTTCCCTTGCCCCCCAAGGCTTACCCAACCCCCCCTATTCACTAAATAGCTGAGGAGGATACAACAAACCACAGCCCAAAATTTTTAATTTACTAATCAACCTGTGAAATATCTTAGCTAATATATCCTCACCAGGAGCCCTACACATACTGCAAGGAAGGCAAAGAAACCCTCCTCAACGACACCAATATGTCAAGGTAGGAAGCTTCCCGGCTTCTAGTGAGGTGACTAGCCATGCCCATAGCAGAAACCTGGAGAAACCCTTTACAACTTAAATCTTGCCTTACGAGAGGGACGGTGGATGCCACGCTCACCCACAGCCAGGATCCGACTGCCCCCCAGAGGCTCTCAGCGGGGACAAGGGCCAACCAGATTGGTCCTCTCCCTCACGTGTCCTCTCGAAGCACAGGAAAAAACTAGCCCTCCTAATGGCTGCCTATTTGAGTCTCTCTCTCCCTCCTCCCCCACCCTGTAGGGCATGAAAGGAAGGAGGCAGGAAATAACTGTGTCCGCTTTCACTCACCCCTTTAATGAGGGAGGGTCAAAAATCTCAAGTTGAGCACTTCTATTTTTGCCACTTTTCAGAGGAAGATTGTTAGTGCCCAAAAGAGGAAATATAATGTACAACTACATTCAAATATCTGTAGTAAGGGAAGTTCAAATGTTTTGACTAAAGGGGAGAAGACAGTAAATCTCATAATAATTTTGGGATTGGAGATGCTTGGATCAAGTGGAAAGACAAAATTATTTTACTTATGAGGGGCTCAGCAACCACTGATTTTTTATTTTATTTTTTTTAATTATGAAAGCAGGGGCTGAATGTTGGAGTAGGAGTGCAGGGTAAATTGACTGAAATAGGTGCACACCATTTTGGACAGATTAAGATTTTCCTGATGGGAGTGTGTGCAGCTGGGAGAGGAGGGGCTTGGACCAGGGGAAGAAGGTACTGCTTGTGCCCACTCATTGGTTGTCTTCATCTCCCCCTCCCAGGTATATTATACAGGGGCTGGGGCCCTTTGGGCGTGAGTGTGTGCAGCTGGGAGAGGAGGGGCTTGGACCAGGGGAAGAAGGTACTGCTTGTGCCCACTCATTGGTTGTCTTCATCTCCCCCTCCCAGGTATATTATACAGGGGCTGGGGCCCTTTGGGCGTGAGTGTGTGCAGCTGGGAGAGGAGGGGCTTGGACCAGGGGAAGAAG
>QEPC01005117.1:7209480-7245236 GCA_003113815.1 Sphenodon punctatus
GCAGCAGCAGTGAAAATGGCAGCTTGGCCTCTCTTGTTCCTGAGAGTACTACGAAGACCCCCATGATGGTTACTTCTGGCAAGGGTCAAAGCACAGGTGCCCAAGAGCTGCATGCAGCTCTTGTGCCATTTGCCCACCTCTGGTGTATCCAGAATCTCCTTAAAAGGAATAATATAAATACCATTTACTCCCTAATTCAACATTCAAATGGAGTGATAGTTTAAACCACAGACACCTTCTCTCTATTACTTCTACTTTGTTTGACAATGACTGTAAACTAAACTAAACTAACACTAGAGGAGGTAGAAAACGTATTAAAAAGACCGTTGGGGGGAAAAAAGATAAATAAAATATAAAATGGAGAATAAACCAAGAGTAAGTCACTCTTCCAATTTATCTTTATAGACTAAATTTTATAAGACTAAAATGTTAATAGACTATTAATAGACTAAAATGTTTTCATTTTAGACAGTCAGTTGTCAAGTTATTCAAGCCCGTACTGTCCACCAATAGAGCAGCTTCATGATTTCATAAACCAGTCAGATATGAGAGTGATTCTACGATAATTAATGGAGACATTTTCCATCCATTTTTCCTGTCTCCCCCCGCACCACCCATTACAAACCAAGCTATCAGATGCAACCAATTACCACAGGACTTGGGGTTTTTAACCCCCCCCCCCCCTTCTAGCTGTAAAATGTCCTCAAACTGAGGTCCAGCATTATTATTATTATTATAAACATTTATATAGCGCCAGTCGTGTGACCTGGTGCTGTACAGAACATAGAATTAGATCCAGAGCTGGTGTCAAATTCTCTTTAATGGGCCCTTTAAATCTAACATCAAATTGATGTCTGTGAAAGACCCTGATTAAACTTGCAAATAGTACACTATCAGAAATCAGAACTTTAGAACTCTATAGTCAGTTCAACTTTGCTTTCAAGCTTAGAACTACAGTTTTTTCTTTCATGGATGCAAGGTACAATAGCAGTTCAAAATACAAGAAAGGTTCACTTTGAAGAGTCGCTAACAGTAAGAACATATTGTAATGAACAAAGCATCAGCAACAAGTCTCAATATCGGGAAAATAATTTAATGCCTCAGCTTCTTAAAAATTGAGAGTGAATAAAATATTTTACAGTAGAATGCACATTTGGAGTCAATAGATGTCAGAAACCCAAAGTTTTGATTTCGTGTTTGGTAATGAAGTTTACAAAAAATATTTTCCAGATTTTTGTGTTTATTCTAATTGCATTCTCTTGGTTAATGAGAAAAAAAAAGAGAGAAAGATGGGGCAAAAAAAAGAAGAAGAAACAGAAACAACCCCCACCGTTCTCCTGCGCCAAAACACCTGGCTGAATAGCCAGGTCTTGCAACTTCTCCAAAAGGAGGGGAGGTTTGAGGCCAGTCAGGCCTCCACCGGAATGGAGTTCCACAGGTGCGGCGCAGTCAGCGAGAACGCCCTCCCCCACGTGGCCACCCAAGAAACTTGGAGGACCTCGAGCAGGGCATCCCTGGATGACCGCAGGGGCTGATCCAGAACATGGGGAGTGAGACGGTCTCGCAGGTAGGCAGGGCCCTGGCCATTTAGGGCTTTATTTGTTAAAACCAACACTGGCAGCCAGTGCAGAGAACGGAGCACTGGTGTAATATGCTCCTGGCGGCCCAGTTCCACTAGGAGATGGGCCGCTGCATTCTGCACCAACTTCGATTTCCATGATGAAATTTCAATATATGAAAAAGTACTCAAGAATTCATCTTAAACAGGCTGAGGTCTGCCCAGCTCCAAGTTTATGCATCTTCGCTTAGTGTTTGTGTGTATGTTTACATAATCACACAGGGTGCAATTGAACTTCCATTGTAGTCAATGGCAGTTTAGCCATTGGTTTTAATGGGAGCTGGATTGCAGCTACAGTTTATCTTTCCATATGGTTACAAGAAAGGAGACGTTTGAAGATGTAAAAGCCACAAGATACTTCAGTTGGGTTCAATAGTGTGAAAGGAGGTTTGTTTTGATTTGACTCTGTAGACGATGCAATTCAAAATGTTCTGCTTTCAAAGAAAAGTCAAAATTGTCATGACCTGTGAAGCACGAAAAATAAATTACCTTCTATTATCTGCAAAAAACCCAAAAAGTATTAGTTTTGGTCCTTTGCTAGTAACCAATACGCAAATGCACTAATCTCGGTTTCTTGAACGCATTGCCTATTCTGGTCCACCTGACAAGTAATGAGAAAGAACAAACTACAACACAAAGCAGTTGAGCTTGTAATATAGGTAATGGGTTCAAATCATTAGTTAAGAGATGCAAGCCTACAAAAATGATGTAAGCCAGTCAAGGAGGAAAATACTGTTTTGTCAAATGTCAGATACAAAGCATTTCATCAAATGATTTCTCATTGAGCTGTGGCATTGCTGTCCTTAATATCACTCTTCTTCTAACAGAGACTTATTCTACAATTCTATGCTCCACTTCCTAAAACTAGTTTAATTCTGGTGATGTGACAAACCTATGTAGTATATGAACAAAGCAGTGCATTCTTAACATAAAACATTCCGCAGCAAATGTGCTGACTGTCATTGCAGTGCTTGTCATACTGTTCAAGTGGAAGCTGTCCAGCAACTTATCAGTGACTTGAGGTACAATGTAACAAAGATAATCACAATAAATGCCATAGCATTATTTCTATATGTAGGCAAGACACTAGAGTAGTATTTCCTAGCTCTATGAAAGATATTTGTTATGCAAGGCAGGTTACTTAATTTCTTTGTATCCCAGTTGTTCATCCCATGGCTTTGTATCATTAAACGGGAGCAGAAATAATTTCTTCACTTAGTCCCTACGGCAAGAAACTTAGTCTGTTTAAATAAGCAGGACAGACTCTTACTACATGTTCATGTATCATGTATCAGAATGCGGGACAACAGAGTGAGGTTCAACTGGAACCACTAGGCACTAATGTAATACCACAATAATTTCCATAACATGAGTTCATATAGCCACATAATTCAGAACCCTCAAATCCAAACCCTTCAATATAAGTCATTGTCAAGCCTACAGGTGAGCAACCAACGTTCTCACTCAGGTGGCAACAGCTTTGGCCTCAGAAGGTCTGCAGTCTCCTGACTGAGAAGAATGGGGCTCCAGAGCACCTGTGCCCAGGAAGCCACTGCTCAATGGGTGTTTTCATACGGACAGCACCCATGTCTCTGCCCCACCTCGCCACCATCCGTTTAAAGGTGGCCTGCCAGATCTGCTGGCAAAGCAGATGTGGGGTTGGCTGTCCCTACTCCGGGGCAGCCCTGCTGATGGTGCTCCAGAATACGCAGGAGCACTGCTAGCGGAACGGGCAGCCCAAACCTGGGGCACTGGCTGGAGGCAGGGTTGTTGTCTGTCTGCTTCACGATGGCTGCTGCAGCTCTGTTCTCGGCCAGGGGTTGCCCCAGACAACGACAGTTGTGGGCGATTCACCTGCAACTCCATAGCGTGGAGGAGGAGGGAGCCATGCAGACAGGTTGTGGGTCACAGCAGCCACCAGGTCATTAAACCCAACCCAGGCCAGGCTGCAAGCGGACAGACATGGGGGTGCACTCCCAGAACTGCTTTGGTGGTGAGCACACCCATGTCCGTGTGAAAATACCCAATGTGGGCCAAGATGCGCCAGTTGTGACAGCACTGGATAAGTAAAGCATCAAGAAGAGAGATCCCAAAAACCTAATGGCTTTGTATCATGAATTCTATGATTCCTCCACCCTGGGTTCCGTCACCACACCAGACAATAAAAGAAACACCATATTTAGTTTGAAGTCTTCCCCACACCTTTAAGAAATACGAAGAGCAAATCAAACAATTATCTTCCATGATTTAGTCAGCAGGCATCCTCACCAAAGAAACACAAGAAAATCCCCCCAGTTTTACATTTCAGTGTATTTTTATTAAGAGTGAAGAAAATGCTATATAAAACAACAATCTTGAGGAAACAAGGTAGGAAGATGGGATAGATAACCAAGTTCAGAAATAAACAAATCGTGTTTCACAAACGCCAGCATCGTCCAAGCTTGTAAACTTGCTTATATTCCCTACGTCACCAATTCTTAAGAGTGATTGCTCCAAAAACAATTTGGCGTGGATGGTTAACTATTAGTGCTGGACATAACCACACCTGTGTCTTTTCTTCCCATTTACTAGCCCAACCAGAATTTTACAGACCTGTGAATTCCACTAAACCATCTGCTTACTCTGTTAGGAGAGAAAATGCTGCTGCTAAACAATAGTGGGAGAGAGGGAGTAAAGGAGAAAGGAAACAATGAGCTTCTCAATCTTCAGTGAAGTAGTCCTCTAGTTCCTCCAGTTTTATTTCTGCTTTTGTGTTTGAGCAGCTGGGTGTAGAAGAGGCAGGTGTACTTTTCTGGCTACTCTGTTTTGCCTGGGAGTTTTCTGGTTGGTTTCGTTCTTTCTTGATTTCTCTGCCACCGCTAAGAAGCTTTTGACTTTCTGCGAAATACTGATTTGGATGATTCAAAGAAAACCCAATATCATCAACCTGTGCATAGAAGGAAAGGAACAGGGAATTATTACCATATTTCAGAAAGTCTTGAATTTTAAATGAGACAAAATACACTTAGTCATTTAATAAATGATTTCATAAGCAGATTTAACTAGTTATTCATTTGAGAAAAAATACAATGGTCTGTTTGCAGAGGCAAGTTGGGATCTATCCAACCATGCAAAGGATCTAGCATCAAAACCAACTCCCTCAAAAATCTCTTTGCAATACAACAGTCTTGTTTTAAACTTCATCGAGTCCAGTGATTAATATTTCAATTTTATTTTCCTTGCACACAAATAAATGTGAACACAAATAAATGGGGGGTGGGGGGGGGAAGGTTACTTACCAGTAACTCTGTTCTTCGAGAGAACTCCGCGTATTCTCACTCTTGAGATTCACTTCCTGCTTCGCAGGCACCGGAAACCTTATTGTCAGCAGTCTCCAGGCAGAAGCAAGCCTGGAAAAGACTAGAATATGATGAGGGCTCCGCCCCTCCATCCCCCCTCCCATCCCGTGAAAAGCACAGGCTCCAGATAGTGCGAGAAAGGGACTGTATAAGAAGGGGGAGGAGCCCTCATCGCCTCAGTTCCTTCCAATACCTTCCCGGAAGACCTAATAAATGGTACCTCTGAGACTGAGGGGAAGGTGGGCGGGTCGTGAGAATACACGGAGCTCTCTCAAAGAACAGAGTTACTGGTAAGTAACCTGTATTACTTCTTCGAGGATCTCCACAATTCTCACTCTTGGGAGAGCGAGTAGCAGTTCTTGGCACCTACCTCAAGGAGGAGGGAGTCAATGAGGTTAAGCAAACAACAATTTTAGAACTGCTGTACCCACACGGGTATCCGATCTGGCCGTTAGGTCCAGAGAGTAATGCTTTGTAAACGTGTGGACCGAGGACCAGGTAGCAGTCTTGCAAATGTCCAGAACTGGTATCCCACAGAGGTTAGCGAGTGAAGAGACTACAGCCCTAGTGGAATGGGCTCGCAGTTGTGCAGGGGGAATCTTCCCTGCCTGGTTGTAGCATCTTTGTATGCAGAGGAGTATCCATATGGAAAGTCTTTGAGGGTGATCCTGACCCCAATTTACTGTCCACCATATGAAATGGGAAGTGTCAGAGGCCCTAATGTGTTTAGTTCTGTCGATATAGAATGATAGGGCTCGTCTGACATCCAGGGTGTGGAGAGCCTGTTCCACTCTGGAAGCATATGGCCTAGGAAAAAAGCCTGGCAAGGAAATGGTCTGATTGAGGTGGAAAGGTGAGATCACCTTAGGTATGAATGTAGAGTCAGTGTGTAGATCCACCTTGTCTCTAGAGAAACGAATATAAGGAGGGGATGCCCTAAAGGCCGTCAACTCACTAACTCTCCTAGCAGAGGTGATTGCTAGCAAAAAGGCTGTTTTGATGGATAGGTTCCCATAGAACAGGTGGCCATAGGCTCGAAGGAGGGTCCTATTAACTTAGAGGACAAGGTTAAGGTCCCATTGAGGGACAGGGTGAGTGGTCGGCAGGAAGGTATTTGTGAGGCCCTTCCAGAAAGACCTCATAAATGGATGGGAGAATAGAGAATCTCCCTCCTCTGGTTGAAGTCTCAATGAGAGGGTAGCCAGATGTACTTTCAGGAAGGAGATGGACAGGCCCGAGCTCTGTAAGTGTAGGAGGTATTTGAAGACGTGCGTCATGTCGAGGGAAATTACAGGAAGGAATAGGGAGGAACACCACTCCAAAAAACGTTTCCATTTGGCAGAGTAACATGCTCGAGTGGATGGGCGGCGAGAGTTCAATAAAATGTCTGCGATGTTCTGGGGGACATCCTTTATCAAGGAAGTATCAACCAGGCACAAAGGTGGAGCATTCTTAAATCGTGGTGTAGAACGGAGCTCTGTTGATGAAATAGAAGGTCGGGTTGGAGAGGGAGATGTATGACCTCTGATGCCATCTCCTGCAGAGTCTGGAACCAAGGTTGCCTGGGCCAAAAGGGTGCGATGAGAATTACATAAACTCGATCAAAACGTATTTTGCATAGGATCTTGTACATGAGGGGAATAGGGGGAAATGCATAAAGGAAGTCCCCATTCCAGGAGATCACAAAAGCATCCAAGATCGACTTGGGTGCCATGCCTATGCCTGCTCAGCTGCAGAATCTGGGGAGTTTCATATTTTCTTCTGTGGCAAAAAAGGTCAATGGACAGAGCCCCCCACCTGTAGATGATATCGTTGAGGACAGTGTCGTTGGTGGACCACTCGTGGTGGTCTGACATACGTCTGCTGAGTTGATCCGCCAGGGAATTCTCCTGGCTTGCAAGATGGATAGCATGACAATGTATGCTGTTGTGAATACTCCATGCCCAGATGACTTGGGCCCCTAATGAGAGGCGTGTTAATCTCGCTCTGCCCCTGCTTGTTTACATACCACATAGCTGTTGTGTTGTCTGTGATAATTAGAACATGTTTTCCCACTGTGTGAGATAGTAGTGCCTTGAGAGCCCAACAGATGGCTCTGAGTTCGAGCATGTTTATACGTAGATCCCTCTCTGTTGGGACCAGAGGCCGTATACCTCTATATTTTTCCATATGAGCCCCCCAACCTGAGAGAGAGGCATCTGTGGTCATAGACACCGGCGCATTCGGTAGGGCAAAAGGAACGCCTTTGAGTACTTGACTCTGGTCCGTCCACCATAACAGATCGAGTCAGACCTTGTGAGGGATGGAAATCCTCAAGTTGAGAGGGCGGATGGTGGTGTTGTAGGAGTGTGCGAGGCACTGTTGGAGGGTTCGCATATGTAGACGTGCATAAGGGGTCACTGCGGTGGTGGAGGTGAGAAACCCTTGCAGTTGTACGAAAAACCGCACTGTCCTCGAGGTTTGCGAGGGTAGTGCTACTATGATCCGTTTGATTGTTTGGAATATGTCTAGAGGCAAAAAAGCCTTTGCATGCTGAGTGTCTAGGATAGCACCAATGAATTGCAGGCGCTGTGACGGTATGAGGTGGGATTTGGGTAGATTGATTATGAACCCTAGGCTGTGTAGTAGTGCAAGAGTCAAACGAAGGTGACTCCAAAGTTTTTGTTCTGAGGCGGCTATAAGTCAGTTGTTGAGGTAAGGAAAGACTCTGATGTGCATCTTCCACAGGTGAGCGGCAACGACTGCAACACATTTTGTGAAGACTCTCGGCGCGGTAGATAGGTCAAACCGGAGAGCCGTATATTGGAAATGATGGTCTCCTGCAATGAAATGTAAGTATCGTCTGTGTATGGGGTTAATAGAGATATGGAAATAAGCGTCCTTTAGATCAAGAGAGACTAACCAAGCCCTAGCATGATGATGGGGAGGGAAGTCATATGGAATTTAAATCTTTTGACGTATTTATTGAGACGTCAAAGGTCCAAAATTGGTCTGAACCCCTCGTCCTTTTGGGGGACTAAGAAAAAGTTGGAGCAGAAGCCAGAACTACATTCTGAGGGCGGAACTGCCTCAATAGCTCCCTTGGAGAGGAGCTTGTGTACCTCCATAAGTATTTGAGTTGGGGGGGGGGAAGAGCCTAGGGGGAAGGAAAGGAGGGGCAACGTGTGGGGGGGAAGGGCCCCGGGGGGGGGGGGGGTGGGGACTAAGGGGGAAAAGTGTGGAACTGAATAGCATAACATTGTCAGATTATCTCCTTGACCCAGTGGTCGGAGGTGAGGGAAGCCCAGAGGTTGTAAAAGGAGCAGAGACAGTTATCAAAGAGGAATGGAAGCTCAAAAACGCTGCTTAGGGGTACGTCCGGAAGACGGAGAGGAGTTAGGCCTCCCCTTTGCTTTGTAAACCTCCTCGGTTGAGAGGAGGCAGCCTGCACTTGCTGATACTGGGGGGAGAAGTGTCTTCCAGTATTGTAGGAGTACGAAGACTGCTGTTTGGATGGATATGAATAAGGGGTGGAGGAGGGGTAAGACCTCCTTCTGAAAGGGCGAATAACCCCGGTAGACCGGACTGTTTGGCATGTCTCTAATTTTTTTCTGGGTGTCATCAGTACAGGATGAGAACAGGCCATCTCCATCAAAAGGTAGGTCCTCTGTATGTGTTTTATTCTCTGGGGCTAGCGCGGTAGAGCGAAGTCAAGCATGTGTCCTAAGTGTAATTGCCGAGACCATTCCCCTGATGTTAGAGTCCGCAATGTGCATCATAGCAGTAAGCTGAAATTGTGCTATTTGCATGCCCTCCCGCTGTAATGCAGCAATCTGGGTGGGATCTGTGGCCCTACCTAGCTGGGACCATAGTCAGTGCTGGTACCCACACATTGCAGAGGCATAATTGGAAGCCCCGAGGGAAAGGGTCTCAGAGGAGAAAATCTTCCTCCCAATCACATCTAGACGCCTCTCTTCCAAATGTCACGGTCAGACAAGAAGACTGCCTGACTTAGACTTGAGGGAGGCAGCAGCAATCACTAAGGAGTTGGGTGTTTGTAAAACATACTAGCTCCTTCCCTAGGAATAGCATATAAAGAATCAGCCAGTTTGTTGGTAGGAATGGCTGAGGACGGTTTGGCCCACTACAATTTAGAGGGTTCCATCAGCTGTTCGAACATGGGTAACATGAGGTGACCGGGCTCCCCTGTGCCTACTATACCAAAAACTGGCCCTGACTGGGTCTTTATCACCACCTTGGTGGGGAGTTTAGGGAGAGCTGAGGGGAGCCTCTTTAACATCACCTGAAAGGCCTTAGTATCCTCCATTGGAAGGATAAAGTTAGGGTCAGAAATGGTATCTGGTGGTGGAGGGGAGATGTTTTCGTCTTCCTCTAGGGGAGAAGTGGAGAAGGAGGACGAGTTGGAGATTACTGATGAGATCTCCTGGTCAAGTGGTGGAGGGGCACCTGTACGCTCTGCTATTGGATCCCCAATGAGAAAGCTGAGGAAGGTGGAGTCTAACGGCTGAACTGACCCTGGATCCTGTTGTTGGATCGGCGGTGCAGGCAGTACCAGTGGAGCCACCGGTTGAACATGGTCTGGATCCTGTAGGGAAGGAGGCTGTGGTGCCTGCGAACGCGGTACCTGTTCCTGTACCGTGACTGGCTCTGGTGGAGGTTGAGAAATTGTCACCGTACGGGGTGCACGTGGTGGAGCAGGGGGAATGTATGCTGGCACATCTCTACAGGAGCTGGTAGCTCGTTCCAGGTCTTGGAAGTCAGATCTAGCTGGATACGGTGACCTGCTGTAGGAGCCGGATTGGTACCCATAGAATTCTGCATAACGGTACCTGCGGTACCGGCTGTCCTCATATGTAGAGCAGCATGAGCAGGGGGATCCTGATCGCTGTTCTCTGTGGTACCGCAAACGTGGGTCTCGATGGCTGGCCGGGGATGTCTGACGATTACTGTCTTGGCCCTCCAGGTGCCCTGCCCCTTAGTGAGAGAGGTAGAATGGCAGCGCAGAACAGAGCGCAGGTCTATGGGCTGCTCGGACTGGTACAGTGATGGCAGCTCTGGCGGTATCGCAGGCTGCGGGACCGGAGGGATCGGTACCGATGGTGGCAGAACGGACAGAGTCCTTTGAGGCTCAGAGAAGACTGTCTCTACCTCCAGCATGCGAGGTGTTCCCACCTCCTCCACACTCCTAGATCGTTTCTTCTTTTTTCTCCACTCGCCCTGTTTCTTTGTGTGGCGTTCCTTAGTGCGCGATGCACTCAGAGACGAGGTAGAACTACTAGGTACGGCTGGTACCAAGGTGCAGTCGGTACCTCAGGGTGGAGTTCTGCGCCTGTGGTACTAGCGACCTCTTGCGAGGAGGCGAGCTGGGACGGGAGGTCCAGGTTCATTGTATTACGGGTGGAGAGCCTGATCGGTCCGTCTTCACCACCCTGCAGTGCCTGCCGGGTTAGAACGTCCTGCAGTCTGAGTGCCCTTGCCTGTTTGGATCTGGAGAAAAGGCTCACGTAGAATGTACAAGCGTGAATGTTATGGCCTTCTCCCAAACAAACTAAACACTGCTCGTGTAGATCACTGACCAAGAGTGTAGCGGGGCACGAGCTGCATCTTTTAAATCCCAGCTGCTTGGGCATAGCGGGCAGTCGCGGAGGTGCGGCAAAGCACGGCGGACGACCTCCGCAGGCTGTGAAAGGGCAGCCGCAGTAGTTGTTAACACCCAAGAAATGTTCTTATTATTTCTTCTTCTTTTTTACTTTTTTTTTTTTTTTTTTTAACCTACTGACAGGTACTGAAAAGTATGAAGGTGTTCCAAGCGCGATGCGGTTGGAGGGAACTGAGGCGATGAGAGCTCCTCCCCCTTCTTATACAGTCCCATTCTCACGCTATCTGGAGCCCGTGCTTTTCACGGGATGGGAGGGGGGATGGAGGGGCGGAGCCCTCATCATGCTCTAGTCTTTTCCAGGCTTTCTTCTGCCTGGACACTGCTGACAATAAGGTTTCCAGTGCCTGCAAAACAGGAAGTGAATCCCAAGAGTGAGAATCGCGGAGATCCTCAAATAAGAACCCACCATTCAAAACAACATAAATATAGTAAATACATGGGCTCTTTACAACTTAATTCATACACCAGGCAAAACAAATCTACATTTTATATCAGTGTTTTCTAACCCTGCAGAACAGTCTAGGGTGTTTGAAGTTAAAGAGAACAGCTGTGAAGCTGGTTATGGTTGCATGATGCAGATCCGTAACCTCCCCAACATGTGCTTCTGATGACACCTCAGAGGTCAGCTGCTTTTGTCCATCATCTCACAGCAGCCCTCAATGTGGGCGGCCACACACCCAATTTATTTTTACAGGACAGTAGGCTCAGACAGGGCTCAATGGCACAAGCTTGTCTCTATGATCTCTTGGCTCTCAGCATATTTGATCCCATCCCATGAACGCACCCTCTCACTCTCCACAACACATAGGTCTCTGCTGGATGGGGAAGAGGAGGAAAAGGAAAACAACATAATGTGCACCCTATTTCGTATTTTAAGTTCTCCTTAATGCTTGGGAGACATCCTCATTTATCTACCATTTATCTTTTAGTTTTACGATTGCAGACCGCAACCAGAGAATATCTGACATTTTGGTCTTTTCTTAGCTCCAAAAGCAAGCTACTCTTCCATATCCCATCCACAATTTTACTGAACTCCCCATTTCCTGCCTTCAGGTGTTTGCGAGCATTAAATACCAAAGCCAGAAAGCTCTTAGGGTAAGTTAAACACCTATTAACCCTATTAACTCCTCCAGACCCCAGGAAAAGCCTAAAAGAAGAGGTGGCTGTTCTATCTGGGATCTGTTGAACCAAGATGGGATGGCAAGTTCCAAAGTCAAGCCCATTCATTAAAAAAAAATGCCAAGCTGCCAACATCATCCTTTGAATACCAAGGAAAGGGTACTGTCTTGAGCAAGTCCATTACACGTGTAGAGAAGCAAATCATTCAAATGTTTTATACATACATAAATCACAGTTGGAAGCTAGAGCAGTTACTGGAGCAGGTTGCTGCTGATCCATTATACTTGTGTTTTCACTTTTAAAGAGACTTTTTTTTAGTTTGTGCTTTGGACTAATCCCTTGCGCTGTTTTGGGGTAAACTGACTGACCTAGTTACTTTTACTATTACATCTGAAAAATATGAATTTTTAAAAACAAAATAATTTCTCTGCATAAAAATGAATGCTCTGGTGACACAAACATTAACCTCAAAAGGTTACGGGCTTGCTTGATTCACACACAATAATATAAAAGCGGTGTCTTATATTTACATTGTTCCAAATCCATACATCTTGGCAGACACTTATTCATAGTATCTTTAAAAGATTTGTAGCTTAATGTTTTGTAAGTCTTTCAGACAGCCACAACACACCTCGTATTCTTCTTCTTAAGAAATATTTTTTCCTTAACAGCTGCAAAAACTGACCACCACAAAGTTAAACTAGTAATACTAAACTGAAACTGATTTTCTTCATTAAGTTCATCAAATATTTTACAGTCAAATTAATTTAACATGCAAGGAGAAATAAAGCTGTTTAATATACTGGGAAACACAATTAGTAAGCTACATCAACCCAGAGTGAAGGACAATTGTCTTAGAACAGGTCTGTTTATTTCATATAGTGAGGTAATCTCAGATCTTTCCTTCGATTCAACACAGTGACCTTCACACAAATACTGGAATCATATTTCTGCCCAAGCAAATGTGGTTTTGAAAGGAGTTGAGAAAACAAAGTTGAACCTATGGGAACTTTGAGTTTTAATCAAGAGGTTTCACAATGACAGTTGATAACGAGGCAGCTGGTATTACAAAAAAGCCATATGGAGCAATCACAGCAGTGCAGCAAATGCTATCAATTAGCTGGGGCTCATTTTCAAACCTTCACTTAAGTGAGATTTGATCACAAAGAACAATGAGAAGCAAACCTACATTTCCCTATGGGTTCATTCTGACGTTCGCTTAATTTGCAAAGCTGTGGCAACATTCGATTTAAAGCAACGCGCACTTCCGGGTTGGTGGGAATGCACCTAGTGCGCACAATTCAGAGTTATGCCGAATTTCTGAAACGTTGGTTTGAGCAGCTTTCCAAACCACACTCCACCAGTTTGCATAACGGTGAATTGTGCGCACTAGGTGCATTCACACCAACCCGGAAGTGCGCGTTGTTTTAAATTGAACATTGCTGCCGCCACAGCTATGCGAATTAAGCGAATGTCAGAATGAGGTCTATGTAAATAAACAACAGAATAAAGAAATTCCTTTTTCAACAAAGAAAGAAATAGGAGACAGCTAAATAGAATTAGAAAAAAATAAGTCAGAATTATAAAATGTCAATATTTGCAAAATTGCATCAAAATGGCAAGAGATGTCTGAACAGGATTTCAGTGGTAACCATTCTAATTATACAAGTATTATACTGGATAATTCACAAAACAGATTTAGAAGTATCTATTTTATTAGCAAATGTTACCAAAATGCTTATATCTACTGAAGCATAAAAAGAAACACCAACTTCGAAACAATATGCTATTTGGATGAAGATAAACCATTGAGGTAAACCATATCAACATGAACCACTGTAGTAGATGCAAGTCAGTGATAAGGATCTATAAATCCTTTTATTAGTATTCTGCTACCTTTGACAACTTATTTTGATTTGTAAAACCGGCAGTTGAAATTTGGTATTCAAGTTTCAAAAATATATTTCTCTATGAAAATCATTTTACAGACTGCCTGTAACTAATAATTCATGGCTGATGCCATGGGAGAACCTATTTTTGTCCACACTCACCTAATTCCCTTTAACCAAAAAGGTGGTTTGTCAGCATTTGAGGTACTCTCATTCTTTCAGTTAAAGTGAAATAATTCTGCTGCTGTGACTATGTAAAACCATTTCCCTACTTTCACTTTTGGGTTCATATTTTATTTTTAATACATACTAGTCAAGTATTGAGCAGATTAATTATTTCCAAGTAAAATTATTGGGAATAAATTATTTCCAAGTAAAATTCCACATCTAAACAGACAATATCCATTCGGTCTGAATCTAGATTCAACTATATAAAGCATCACTTCTCATGTTTTACTCAAGAAAGAATAAAAAATGAGAACAGTAATTCCACCAAGGGCAGGTTACTCGAGATTGTTCTCCATGCATACACACAAAAATATATGGTTTTGATGACATTTAAATGTGTTTTAGCGTTATCTGCTCATGAATGTAGCAGATAACGCTAACTGGAGTGAATGCACGGACACATTGCAAATGGTGGCATTTTTACTCTGGTCCCATCTCTCATTTAATTGCACACGTGCACAGGGAAATTGGTTATCCATTTAATTGAGAGGAGGGATAGCACAAACCAATTAAATGCAAAGATAATACAAATCAGAAGTTTGTGAATTTTACTTTCTTTCAGTTTCACCCCATGCTGCTTCATTCTCTCAAGCTTCTGCACATGCTTAATAGAGCTAACTGTATAAACGCCTACCTCCAATGGCAAATTTACTATATGTTACAGCTTGAAAATTTAAGAAAAATCTGTGCTGCTATTAAAAATATCCTCATACACAGATAATACTGGCAAGTTTCCTTAAAGAAAGTTAAAGGCAGAACCAATCTAAATTATAAACAGGGGACTGATGAAGCCCTGATATTGAGGAAACTGCTTGAGCTACAGTTCTGAAAATTTATCCACACCTTATATTTGTAGGGACCATCATACATGCAAAGTTGGAAGAGGATCCAGCCAGAAAATAAAAAGTTATAACTGTTTAAAAGTTAATTGGTTGTGGTCAAAGTTCACAGCGTACCAACGATTTTGAATCCATCAATATCTCCTCCCTCGGAGGAGTTGAGCCCCCAGATTTCACAGACTTGGAGCTCGAGATCTAGATCAAGTGCTGGCGTAGCGTGATAATGATTAGTGCAGCCAAAACCGAGTTATTAAACATTAAAAAAAATCAGTTCCACTGGCTGGTGCATGTGCAGTTGAGCAGCTGCTGACTACCATTCATGTTAGAAAAAACAGCATGAGGAAAGTTACATGACTCTGCTTTTTAAAATCACATAACTTTATCAGGAGCCAGCTCTGCCAAAAAGACTGAGCTCTAGTCAGTTTCATGTCAATTACCACCTTGCCTCAAAAGCCACTGCAAAAGGAAGCTCTAGTTAGTTTCATGTCATTTACCTATTGCCTCAGAAACCTGGCAAGAGGAAGCTCTGGTCAGTTTCATGTCAATTATCCTCTTGTCTCACTGAACTTTTCATTCCATATAAAAATGGGAGGGGGCTTTGGGAGATCGGAGCTAACAGGGAAAGAGGCAGGGAGGCGGGTTCTGGAGATCAGGGAAAGCTTATGTCAGTTTAACGGCTTGGGCTTGTAAACTGGAGCACAATTCTCCCTGTTTTTTCCCATTGTTCTGACTCCTCAGTGCTTTGGCCGCCTCTCTGGGACTCCTTCACTGGCCCATCTCAAAGCTAGAGCCAAGGGAAGTCCCAGCCCCTCCAACTAACCTGTCCTGGCAACCAGACATCCTGTCAGATGCTCTGAACCCTAACCGGGCCACCTACACAGCAGTTCCCTTTTGCTATAACAAGGGAGCCTCCTTGCTTGCTGATCTGTCCACACCGTAGCTGCTCTCAGTCTGTTTTGTGGTTCTCTCAAGAAAGTGTTTGGCTAGATCTCTGGCCAACCCCTCCTCCCTTCCCACAGTGGCTTTGTTTTCTCAGTCCCTGCCCAGATCTTTCACTAATTTCTGTACTCTGGGCTTTGAGCCTCTGATCTCTGGCTCTCAGTGGCTTTGTTGAAATGCCACTGCACACCTGTTAATGCTCCTGCTAATGGAGCTCCCTGTCTCAGACCCTTTAACCCGTTCAGGGCATAGGCAATGTAACTTTCTCCCCTTGGATCTGTTAAAGCTCCGAGGGAAAGAGCATCTCAGGGAGAATGGGAGCTGTACAGCTGCAAGGACGACAATAAAGTTTTTCCAATCCACTCAGGGAGCTATTTGGTCCGCCAGGGGGATTCCCTCGCCCTGTGTCTTGAAGCCCGGGCTCCTGAAGCGCCTCTCCCTGGGAGCCATGTTCTGGCACTGAAGGCACCTCCAGGAGCGAAGCAGCCTCCAGATCAGCTCTCAAAATGCATGGAGGAGAGGGGGTACTGCTGGACTGAATCCATGTTGAATCTGTCCCCAGACCCTTAGCTCCTCCACCTCCCAGCTCTTTGGAGGTGTCTTCCTTCGCTGGGGCATTGCGATCAACCTCTGTTGGACTGAGGATGCCCTTCAGCACACATGTGGAAACAACTTTCCATGTTAACTAAACTAGTAGCTACCTGAGACAGCAACAAGTCTGGGGATGAAGGTAAAGTGAGGCGCATCGAGGAACACTAAATATTTTGGGTGCCTCCAGTGGTCCCAATTTGACAGTAGATCTGCCTGTTTGAATTCTGCTAAAATTCGGGCTTCAGTTAAAATATTATTGCATAGCAACAAAACGATGGGTTGCTGGCTTTCGTTCACTGATAAAAACATGAACAGCAAAGGGATACAACATGCAAGGAAAAGGAGAAAGCTCTCACATGTCTGCAATTTTCAGAACCGCTTTGAAGTTCACCTGGAGGAATCCCCTCAGGCTATGGAAATGCTACTACTGTGACATTCCATTCAGACTTTAAGAGCAGAAATCTCCATTTTGCTTCTCTCTAAGAACTCAGGACAATTTTAGCACCTAGCAGAATAATCAGGAACAATTTTGCAGGAAGGTGAGACACAGATCCTGGCTACACAGAGAGAAGTGATGGTGTGAGAATAACTGTAAACAAGAGAAGGCAGAGAACTGGCTACCCTCCTACCTGCTCTGCATCCAGCTTATTCCCTCAGCCTCCATCCCTGCCAAACATAGTTCATTGACAGGAGGGAGGTGGAGAGATAACTGAACTCGGATGTCTCTTCATGCCATCTGGACCCAGCACTTAGCCCCAGCATTTTATTCTCCACCTAGCAGCAACTTTAGTAGTATCAAGGTAGGGGTCTACCCACACTATACAGGTTGTGGATTAATGCCCTAAATTAAAAGATATTGTGAAGAGGAACTGTGAAGCAGAAAAATAGTACATTTTGGGGCATAACAGAATAATAATCAATCTAGAGTTTTTGATAGAAATAAACACCGCTCAGAGATGTTCTAGTACATGGCCAGGTACTCTCCCTCTGGGAGGGGGGCAGGAAGTTGCTACTGCACCTTCCTTCCCTCCAGAGGGGCTGATTGGGGGAAGGGGCAGCAGGGGGGAAGGGGCAGCAGGGGCTGCCAAGTTCAGCCTGGATCCATCTGGGGAGGGATAAACATTTGCGCCCAATGGGTCTAAGTGCACTGGGGAAGGAGAATCTGACCCTTTACACTCCCTTCCAGTCCAATCATGTTGGGATGAGACTCATGGGGCAAATGCTGCGTAACTTTTGTCTTGTGAGAAAACGAAGCCGAGCAGCTTTGCCTCTGGATCATGCGGAGGATGCAGAGCTGGAAAATCCAGTTCTGCACCCTCCACATGATCAGAGGCAAAGCTGCACAGCTTTGTTTTCCCACGACAAAAAGCTGCACAGCATTTACCTCCTGTCGTTTTTCCCGGAGCCCAAATGCTGTGCGTTTTGTCCTGTGAGAAATCAATTGCTGTCTCTTCATTTTCAGCTCCTCCCCAATAACCATCACGCACATGTGAAAGAGGAAGGTGAGCGGGAGAGCCAGACACATGAGCTCAGTGCTCTCTGGGATTGCGTTCTGTCCTGTGCACAACACGTCATCTCANTCAACAGAGCTTGGTTTCATAAAACCAAGGTAACTAAAAACAGGAATACGTCTCCTGGGCTTCAAGTGAACTTTACTGCCTGAGGGGTCTTGTAACACACTTCCAACTACCAGTTCAGGGTGCAAGCAATTATAAACAAGCACAGGGGCCCTCGTACACCACTAGTAAGTGCACTATCAACAAACCTAAGTATAAATTGCATCATAATTTTCCCCCGGAAGAATCACTGGTAGAAGTGAGAGGATACTTTAATTTCCACAGCAAATCAAATAATTGGTTTCTCCGGTGAGATGCTTGAAGACCAAATTTCTGTTTCTGCTCTTTCTCCATCCTGTAATCTCTTCTTATAACTAACATTTCATAACGAACGCTCAGTGTAATAATTAGAATTACATTATTGGGATCCGCAGGAAGGAGGTCAAAACATTCACCTAGTGAAAACTTCAAATAAAATCAAGTATTTTTCCATTTGAATTTTTTTTAGTGAAATTTTGGATAGACAAGAAATTTTTTTAAAAAATCAGTTAGGGCAAGCTTCATTGGCTCTGACATAAATAATGTTTAAGAATGACATTTTTCTCTACCAGTGGTTTGGGCTGCTGTATTTTGTATATGAGACGTATATGAGACTTTGCATGTAGAAACTAGTACCAAAAATGATATCGATAACTATCATTCAATATTATTTCCTGTAAAGATACATAGAGCAAAAGACACCTAGGAATATATACTAATTAACTCTCAAAAATTTAACAAGATATGAAAACAAATGATAGATGCAATAACTGCAGTCTCTCTGGAGTTTCATGCATGATTTCCAAGGTTACTTCTACGGACAAAGATATCCTGATTACTGTAAAAAAATAATAATTTAAGAATGTACTTACATCATGTATCAGTTCAAAGTATTTTTGACATGCCAACTGGTAATGCATACCCTTCACAAGGTCTAAAACCTGCATAAAGAAAGAAATGAAGTTAGAAGAAACATTCAGAGCTGCATTTTGGTGATGTCTTTCTTACTTTTACAAAGTATTTCATAATGGCAGATACAAAATGCAAGAATCTACGGCCCACAACATCTCCTAGAACTTGTATAATGCAATACCTCCAGCAGTGTTTCATTATATCTCAGTTGCATTGAAACCAAAGTAGCTATAAGATAGGAAGAGATCTTCCGGACTTACAACTATGAATTTCAATAGCTTCCACTTCATGAATAAGATGAAAATATATCCTAGTGTTGTATTTGACCGTTATTGTCAGAAAATCATATTGCAACATCTCTTCCATAATTGCAGATATAAATTTTGTAATCAACTGGTTGGAGCATGAAGCAATCAAATATGCTATTTATATTTTTATTTTCCACATTACAAGTTCATACACGTTACGTAAAATACTGCTGTGCTCCCATCAAGAAAATGTAATGCAAGCCATTTAGACAAGTATCTGTAAGAGGAGGATGCTTTTCCCCTCAATCAGATTTGTCCTTTTTTTAAAAATGAAGTTATTTCTAGCAAGGTTCTGTAGAATACGAGGGGGAATAGTCTGATTTGAACACCTATTAGGAACATCATCCTATCTTTTGTAAATACAATTTGGTTCCCAATTCTACCTCATGTAATCTCTTCTGTGCTGTATAAACTCCCATTCTTATCAGTAGACCACAATGGCATTTAAAAATTTTAAAGTTGCATCACTTTTTACCCTCCCTAACTTAAATAATCAAAATGTATATACTCTGTCTCCTTATCAAACACAGAAAATTGCTGGCATTAAGAGATAACCTGACTAGAGAGAAAATAATTCTTGAGAAATGTTAATTTATAGCCCTTTTTCCAAAGGCTAACCTTTCTGTGTCAAACACAGAAATAAGCTCCAACTTAAATCATTGCTGTCCTCAGTATTGGAGGCTGTCTTATAGTTATTGACAGATATACACGTAAATTACATTTGCAGAATTGATCAAATCACCACACACTGCCAAAGAAGTGCTTAACTGCACTGTTTCTCTGCTAGACTCCAACAGACTAAATTTTTCCGTTTGTCACTTCCTGTTAAATCCTATGAAAAAACAAAGTCAAACAGCCAATAAAGTCTGAAATCTGGCATGTATTTGACCTGTCTACTCCTTTGAAATCCTCCTACATGAAA
Organism: Sphenodon punctatus; assembly: GCA_003113815.1. Taxonomy (NCBI): domain Eukaryota; kingdom Metazoa; phylum Chordata; class Lepidosauria; order Sphenodontia; family Sphenodontidae; genus Sphenodon; species Sphenodon punctatus. The sequence goes on from QEPC01005117.1 coordinate 7,229,438, forward strand.
CAGATTTTTTTTTAAACAGAATAAGAAGTGAAAAACAAGGAAATCTTTAAATAAAAAAAGGAAAAAGAAAATCCAATTTTTCCTCCAACTTAAAAAAACAAACCATGAAAGTAAAATTTATACCATGTATGAAATTTGAGTGGGCATTTGGATGAAGTCTGCTGCATAAAACTACATTAAAAAATAATAATAATAACTTCTATTCAGACCTCTGAACTTCAGTCTCAACATATTGACTGTGCTTGTTGTGCTAAATACCAATAATTTTTAACAAACATATGGGTAACCCTTCTATAGATTTTTAAATGCTTCGTTTATTTGGCTGGTTTGTGTTGTTTTCAGTATCTGTTTTGAACACCGAAGGTGGAAAAGAATGTCTGAAAGTGCTCCTGGAAGTGAAAGGTTGGCAGTACACATTATGATAGGATAGAATTCTAGCGCCTAAATGAAATGGCTTCATCTCTTTGGGTGCAGCCACACGAGACACCTTGGGCAGCGTAACCCATTCTGGGAAGCCATACCATGCAATGCTATGCATTGTTTGGTCGGCAGCTGCCAGATGTTTCCCCCTGCTGTGGGGCAAGTAGCTGGCTGCTACGTAATGCATCCTCGGGAAAAAGCCAAGGACACATTGCGTAACAATTTAGCCAAAATGAGGTAAAGTTGCCCAAGGCATGGTAGCCGTGTGCCCGGGTCCTTTCTACCCCACCACGCAGCAAGCTCCATGGTGGGACTTTGAGTGGCGAGCACTGTCATCCATCACGTGTGGCTACGTCACAGCCAGGGGTGAGGTTTTGGTCAGGTCAGGGGAAGGAGGCATGGCAGGGTTGAGCATACGTTTATGTGGCTGGTGCTTCAGTCCGCTCTAGCCGTGGCAGGTGATCTGACAGTGACCCGGCAGCCCCCCACACTGGCCCCACAGTGTGGCCGCTGCACCTGTCTGTCACAGGTGCACACAGAAATTGGGCCCTCCGCAGCTCGTGTGGCTGCACCCCTTGATTAGGAAATATATTATGTAAAGAAATACATATTCAAACGTTATACATTCATGACTGATAATTTTGTAGCAGTTTTTAATATACAAATTTAGTTAATGTTCACATATCTGTGATCTTGCAGGAACTCTGAAAACCTAGTTTTGCATCTAAACTTTTTTATGACTGCATGTATTTAGCCGACAGTTTTGCTAAACCATCTTTTTTTTTTTTTTATTGGTCTTTACATTTTAAAATCTTTAAACAGTCAACAATTTGAAAGAAATCTAATCTAACAAATTCATCTCAGAGAGACATTTACCATAAAGATGTCTTACCTTACCTTAAACATATAAGACCTAAACGGTCAGAGTCCTATATATTTAAGACGGTTTGTCCTACTATGTTCCATCGTTGCCCCTACGGTTGGCCGGGGGCACCCTCTTACAGGTTCCATCTGTTACCCTTGTCCTTAGGATGGGTGTGCACAGTAGGATGTCCTTGGTTGCTGTCCCAGTTTTATGGAATTCCCTTCCGCAGGAGGTTTGCCTGAGCCCAAGCATCTTTCAGAGGTGGCGTAAAACTTTTTTTATTTAGACCAACATTTGGCGAGCAGGGATGAGGGTTGGTTGGGAATTTTGAGGGGAGGANCCCAGCACCTCTGTGAGGTGTGAGTTTCTACAGGCCAATACAGTACATACCTACCCGAGGAGCAACTCCTTCCTAGGGCAGTCCAGAAAATCTGGATCTGCTAAGGACGGGGCCCATCAAAACAGAGCTGTTGGGGACACCTTCGCTCCAGGGTAGCAGAGACACTTCATTTGCCAAGTGGGGATTGGCTTTCACTGACTTAATGCTCGAATTAAGCACTCCTCCCCACTCTTGTAACCCAGGCCAACAGAGGCACTTGGCTCTCCTCATTCCCCACAGAGGAGCAGCCTGGTAGGGCACTCCTAGTTGCTAATGGGTTTGCTCATAGGATATTCTCCAAATCCTGCTTGATTCTAGGGCACCATTATGCTTTCCTGCGCACCCTTTCTCTGCCCTCCCCCCGCCAGCCATACAAGCCCCTGAAAGTGTTGGGTGCACAATGAATGCAGTATCGGGCCCACTTGAATGTGCCAAATCAAAAAATGACGGAACCGGGCTCTTGGAGTGGGTCAGAGCAGTAGAGAGATCCTGTCCTTGCCCCCTCCCCCACGCATCCACTCGCAGGCTCATTAATTTGGAGACCATGTATGTTCTGCTTAGCAGCCTCCATAAGAAAATAACGAGAGAATCCTGTAGGAGGGACGTATAGAGGAGCTGGGGTACAGAGGTGCTGTACAAGGAATTTCTACATACATGGCTGAATGTTTGTAGCTTTTAGAGTGAAATACATGTCTCTGCATTTCCAGCATGCTAACTAGATTACATTCAAGGTATTTTCTGAGTCAAGCAGATGTTCAATAGCTGAACAACACTATTTTGAAACCTACAGCGTGTCCTTGATTTTTTTTTTTTTTTAAAGGAATTACACAAATCCACACTATTTCATTCTGTTTTCAGCTACATGTCAGGTGGGAGGGGGTAGGAAGGGGAGAAGCGCCACCCACTCACACCGTTTGCACACGAGGAAGCTCTGTTTGTGAACTGCGAGGAAAGGAGGCCCGTCAGGATAGTGTTTGGGTCTGTTCGTGTGCTTACGCACTCTGAATCTTGACCCCTATCATCATAGGGCACAGAGCTGGGGAACAAGGAAGGGGGTCCAGCTTCACCACTTGCACTCGTCAGGGATTTGGCAAGGAAGGTTTGTGAGGGAAGTGCCAGGTCCACAGGGGGGGGTGTCCCAAGGTTCACCGTTAGGGTTCACGGGGAGTACACACTCTGAAGAGGCAGGGAAGGGATGGTCCCAGGGAAGAGGGAAAGGCCCAACCGCGCGAGCCCGCAGGCTCTCACTCACTTCTCTCAAATGACCTGGGGCAAGGGGCAGAGGAATACACGTACACACAAACAACTCAGGATGGGGGAGAACACACACTCTACTTGCTACTCAGGAAGGGAACAAGGATGGGGAACACACACGGCAATTATTACAAACAAAACAGTCAAGGTTCAACACTTAGCTTAAGGGGGGGCCAGTCTCTCCAGGAGCTGTCGCTCCGTTTACCGGCACTGCTACCTTTGCAGTGCCGGCCTTTGTAGTGGTGGCTCCGCCCCCTGTGCGTGTCTGGAGGCGCGCGGAGCGCCGCAACAGGGGGAGGGGCTCTTCAGCGGCTCCTGCCCTTCCAGAGCCTTTTTCCCCACCGCTTTCGCCCCGGGCGCCTTCGGCTGGGGGCGCCTGTGCTGGAGGCGGCGTGACGCCGCTGGACATGGTAAGGGGTTTCTTGTGGCCTGGGAGGGGCTGCCGCACCGGGCAGCGGCGGCGGCGACTGACACTACAGTTTATAAATAATTTTATTGTCACAATAGTTTATCCATATAACCAGGAAGTTCAGCCTAGTTTCTTAATTGTGATTCTGATATAAGAGTCTTCCTATTTAGTATTTATTTACATTAACTCAACTATTTGAAGAAATATTTAACATTCGGTACAGGAACGTGGGAAAAACGTATTGGGATTCTGTGACTGTACCTGTTTGCAGGTGGGTTAATGGGATAATAAACCTGCTCCGCCCCCTCCGGCTGTTTGGGAGGAGATTCCAGGAGGGAGCAAGAGGGGAAAGAGCAAGGCTAGACTAATGCTGTGGCTGTAGATGATGTAGCTTTTGAATACCTCCTTCAACTCCCTCGCCTCCCTCCAATTTCGCTCCCTGATCTCCATTCCCTCTCCTTTTAGCATCGTGTGGGAGGCAGAATTAGAAGCCAAGACTCAATGGCATTCAGCTGTTTTAACTATAGTTCTGTCCTACCTCACTTTTCCTCCAGGTTCCTCCTTCATTTACAGCACACCTTGCAACTTCTGCAACAATTATGGCAAGTCTCTACTAGAGAACAGCCTCATTCACTACACAATTCTACAGGTCTACCATTCATGTCAATGGGAGTTTTGCCATGGATTTCAATCCTCGAACACTCCCTTCCTGCCCACAGGATGAGGCAGTGCTGTGTTTGTGCCCTTCTTCTATTCTCCCACCTCCTCCCCCGACCTCAGCCTCCCTGCATAAGCACTTCTCATGCCCTTTGTATTCCGTCAGGCTTCCTTACCTAGGTTTTAAGAGACAGAGTTTTGTACCCCCATGAGAGGTTGTTTGCCCATGTTACACATTTTCATAAGATACTTTGTATCTTACATGATATTTTGTAACTTGTGCATGCCTACTCATTTGGCAGGAAAATTAACATGAGTTTCATCACAGATGTTAGGGCAGGGAAAAGCAGCTCTGATACTAACATGAGTTCTGTATTATATGAGATTTGCATATGTGCATGGGGTGAGTTCTATAGTAAGCGAGATTGGACAAAGTAGTTCATCACTATATTTTATTTAACACACTCAAGTTGATTGGCAACCACTCAAGTGTGGACAACGAGGTGGCTGTCCATCCATCTGGATTAACCACAGGAGGCCTGCATGTTTATTCTGCTCTACACGCTGACCCAACAAGTGGTGGCTGAGGTACCACTCCATGGGCTGGGCAGGGGATCCAGTTGGTCACTGTCTTGTTTGTTTTCACCTAAAGTAACGCTACTGTATTGCGATGTCTGGAACTTTATGGAATTAAGTCATTTAATCCTATTTCAAAGGCCATTAAAGATATTTTCAAGTAGTATCTCTCTGAACAACCGATTCAGAACTCATTAAAACATTCTTTCAGTAATGCAATTTAAATCATTAATTTTGTAAAACAGAATTATCTAATTAACCCAAAATTTAAATCATCATTATGGGCTTTATATCTCAGCAGCACAGGGCAATAAATCTATGCATTACAGAAATCAGAGCCTCTTTCCTGATGCTGCTGACGAGAAAAATAAGTTTAGTGACTTTACTTATGGTGTAATTAGACATAGGAATCAATCACATAGGGCAAACAGGCTAAGAACCTAGGTTTTAGAATTTCACAACTTACTTTCGATGTAGATATTAAATTTCAGTATAAACTGGGGCATGTTAGATGACTTCCATCAATAAATCGATTAAATACCATAAGTTATCGTCTAGGGTCAGGTTTCAAGACAGCTTTATTTAAAAACTCAAATTCAATTTTATAAAATTAGTACAATTAGTTCATATCTCTCTCTCTCTCCACAATGCATGTTTGTTGGTAGTGACAAAGACCTATTTTGTCTTTACCCTTTAAAATGACACCTGAAAACACCATAGTTGTAAGCTGTGTAACTGGCAATGCTTCAACAGAGCTTGGTTTCATAAAACCAAGGTAACTAAAAACAGGAATACGTCTCCTGGGCTTCAAGTGAACTTTACTGCCTGAGGGGTCTTGTAACACACTTCCAACTACCAGTTCAGGGTGCAAGCAATTATAAACAAGCACAGGGGCCCTCGTACACCACTAGTAAGTGCACTATCAACAAACCTAAGTATAAATTGCATCATAATTTTCCCCCGGAAGAATCACTGGTAGAAGTGAGAGGATACTTTAATTTCCACAGCAAATCAAATAATTGGTTTCTCCGGTGAGATGCTTGAAGACCAAATTTCTGTTTCTGCTCTTTCTCCATCCTGTAATCTCTTCTTATAACTAACATTTCATAACGAACGCTCAGTGTAATAATTAGAATTACATTATTGGGATCCGCAGGAAGGAGGTCAAAACATTCACCTAGTGAAAACTTCAAATAAAATCAAGTATTTTTCCATTTGAATTTTTTTTAGTGAAATTTTGGATAGACAAGAAATTTTTTTAAAAAATCAGTTAGGGCAAGCTTCATTGGCTCTGACATAAATAATGTTTAAGAATGACATTTTTCTCTACCAGTGGTTTGGGCTGCTGTATTTTGTATATGAGACGTATATGAGACTTTGCATGTAGAAACTAGTACCAAAAATGATATCGATAACTATCATTCAATATTATTTCCTGTAAAGATACATAGAGCAAAAGACACCTAGGAATATATACTAATTAACTCTCAAAAATTTAACAAGATATGAAAACAAATGATAGATGCAATAACTGCAGTCTCTCTGGAGTTTCATGCATGATTTCCAAGGTTACTTCTACGGACAAAGATATCCTGATTACTGTAAAAAAATAATAATTTAAGAATGTACTTACATCATGTATCAGTTCAAAGTATTTTTGACATGCCAACTGGTAATGCATACCCTTCACAAGGTCTAAAACCTGCATAAAGAAAGAAATGAAGTTAGAAGAAACATTCAGAGCTGCATTTTGGTGATGTCTTTCTTACTTTTACAAAGTATTTCATAATGGCAGATACAAAATGCAAGAATCTACGGCCCACAACATCTCCTAGAACTTGTATAATGCAATACCTCCAGCAGTGTTTCATTATATCTCAGTTGCATTGAAACCAAAGTAGCTATAAGATAGGAAGAGATCTTCCGGACTTACAACTATGAATTTCAATAGCTTCCACTTCATGAATAAGATGAAAATATATCCTAGTGTTGTATTTGACCGTTATTGTCAGAAAATCATATTGCAACATCTCTTCCATAATTGCAGATATAAATTTTGTAATCAACTGGTTGGAGCATGAAGCAATCAAATATGCTATTTATATTTTTATTTTCCACATTACAAGTTCATACACGTTACGTAAAATACTGCTGTGCTCCCATCAAGAAAATGTAATGCAAGCCATTTAGACAAGTATCTGTAAGAGGAGGATGCTTTTCCCCTCAATCAGATTTGTCCTTTTTTTAAAAATGAAGTTATTTCTAGCAAGGTTCTGTAGAATACGAGGGGGAATAGTCTGATTTGAACACCTATTAGGAACATCATCCTATCTTTTGTAAATACAATTTGGTTCCCAATTCTACCTCATGTAATCTCTTCTGTGCTGTATAAACTCCCATTCTTATCAGTAGACCACAATGGCATTTAAAAATTTTAAAGTTGCATCACTTTTTACCCTCCCTAACTTAAATAATCAAAATGTATATACTCTGTCTCCTTATCAAACACAGAAAATTGCTGGCATTAAGAGATAACCTGACTAGAGAGAAAATAATTCTTGAGAAATGTTAATTTATAGCCCTTTTTCCAAAGGCTAACCTTTCTGTGTCAAACACAGAAATAAGCTCCAACTTAAATCATTGCTGTCCTCAGTATTGGAGGCTGTCTTATAGTTATTGACAGATATACACGTAAATTACATTTGCAGAATTGATCAAATCACCACACACTGCCAAAGAAGTGCTTAACTGCACTGTTTCTCTGCTAGACTCCAACAGACTAAATTTTTCCGTTTGTCACTTCCTGTTAAATCCTATGAAAAAACAAAGTCAAACAGCCAATAAAGTCTGAAATCTGGCATGTATTTGACCTGTCTACTCCTTTGAAATCCTCCTACATGAAACAGATTTTTTTTTAAACAGAATAAGAAGTGAAAAACAAGGAAACCTTTAAATAAAAAAAGGAAAAAGAAAATCCAATTTTTCCTCCAACTTAAAAAAACAAACCATGAAAGTAAAATTTATACCATGTATGAAATTTGAGTGGGCCTTTGGCTGAAGTCTGCTGCATAAAACTACATTAAAAAATAATAATAATAACTTCTATTCAGACCTCTGAACTTCAGTCTCAACATATTGACTGTGCTTGTTGTGCTAAATACCAATAATTTTTAACAAACATATGGGTAACCCTTCTATAGATTTTTAAATGCTTCGTTTATTTGGCTGGTTTGTGTTGTTTTCAGTATCTGTTTTGAACACCGAAGGTGGAAAAGAATGTCTGAAAGTGCTCCTGGAAGTGAAAGGTTGGCAGTACACATTATGATAGGATAGAGTTCTAGCGCCTAAATGAAATGGCTTCATCTCTTTGGGTGCAGCCACACGAGACACCTTGGGCAGCGTAACCCATTCTGGGAAGCCATACCATGCAATGCTATGCATTGTTTGGTCGGCAGCTGCCAGATGTTTCCCCCTGCTGTGGGGCAAGTAGCTGGCTGCTACGTAATGCATCCTCGGGAAAAAGCCAAGGACACATTGCGTAACAATTTAGCCAAAATGAGGTAAAGTTGCCCAAGGCATGGTAGCCGTGTGCCCGGGTCCTTTCTACCCCACCACGCAGCAAGCTCCATGGTGGGACTTTGAGTGGCGAGCACTGTCATCCATCACGTGTGGCTACGTCACAGCCAGGGGTGAGGTTTTGGTCAGGTCAGGGGAAGGAGGCATGGCAGGGTTGAGCATACGTTTATGTGGCTGGTGCTTCAGTCCGCTCTAGCCGTGGCAGGTGATCTGACAGTGACCCGGCAGCCCCCCACACTGGCCCCACAGTGTGGCCGCTGCACCTGTCTGTCACAGGTGCACACAGAAATTGGGCCCTCCGCAGCTCGTGTGGCTGCACCCCTTGATTAGGAAATATATTATGTAAAGAAATACATATTCAAACGTTATACATTCATGACTGATAATTTTGTAGCAGTTTTTAATATACAAATTTAGTTAATGTTCACATATCTGTGATCTTGCAGGAACTCTGAAAACCTAGTTTTGCATCTAAACTTTTCTCATGACTGCATGTATTTAGCCGACAGTTTTGCTAAACCATCTTTTTTTTTTTTTTATTGGTCTTTACATTTTAAAATCTTTAAACAGTCAACAATTTGAAAGAAATCTAATCTAACAAATTCATCTCAGAGAGACATTTACCATAAAGATGTCTTACCTTACCTTAAACATATAAGACCTAAACGGTCAGAGTCCTATATATTTAAGACGGTTTGTCCTACTATGTTCCATCGTTGCCCCTACGGTTGGCCGGGGGCACCCTCTTACAGGTTCCATCTGTTACCCTTGTCCTTAGGATGGGTGTGCACAGTAGGATGTCCTTGGTTGCTGTCCCAGTTTCCGCAGGAGGTTTGCCTGAGCCCAAGCATCTTTCAGAGGTGGCGTAAAACTTTTTTTATTTAGACCAACATTTGGCGAGCAGGGATGAGGGTTGGTTGGGAATTTTGAGGGGAGGAAGTCTTTTATTCTAATTTTTATTACTGTAAGCCACTCTGAGCCCTTGTGGGAAGGTGGTGTATACATTTGAAATAAACAAATAAATAAATAGCCGGTCGTCTATTAGACAAGAAACTAAATGCTTAATAGATAGATTGGGAATCCTCTTGGTGTACCAACAACCCCGCTGTACAGCTGATTCCTTAACTGCTCTAGCAGAGCTGGTCTCTGAGGTGCTGTTGAGGTCACCTAGACTTATTAGTCCTGGGTGATTTCAACATACACGTCAAGGCCTGCCTTTCAGGAGTGGAGCTGGTCCAACACATAAGGTAGGGCACACGTTGGACTTGATGGTTTGCACCAGCCTGGCTACAGGGGTTCCAATTATTGTGGGTGCCATTATAACGCCATTGTTGTGGTTGGACCATCACCTTCTGAAAGCCCAGATCCTGGCCCTCCTTTGTCCTCATCGGGGTGGTAAACCGGTTAGGTTGGTCTGCCCCCGGAGACTAATGGATTCAACTGGTTTCCAGAATTCTCTGGGGGATTTCCCTAGTAACCTTAGCAGTTACTCTGTTGATGACCTGGTCATTTTGTGGAACAACATCTTGACCATGACCATCAACACGGTTGCACCCAGGCATCTACTCCTGGACCTGAGGCACCTGAAACGGGAGGGTAGGCAGTGAGAGCGTAAGTGGCACTCAACATGTGCTGAAGTCGACTGATTGCAGCACAGATCATTTTAAAAGGACTACGATGGCAGCAAAAAAAGCTTTCTTCCCCACCATCATAGCAGCTGCAAAGTCTTGTCTGGTGGAGCTGTTCCAGGTGGTGAGGGGCCTGGTTAATCCAGTCTGTCTCTGTCCTGAATTGGAGTCATCTAATGCCCGCTGTGACATTTTTATTAATTACTTTGCAGTCAAAATCGCTCGTATTCAATATGACTTGAGTGCTGTCATTTCATCTGCAGAATCCGAGTTTGGGGTTATGGAAGCTCAGTCCTGTCCTGTTTATTCGGATCAGTTTCAATTCAGATCAGTATCGACCACTGATGTCGGGGAGGTGCTTGGGGTATTGAGGGCAACCATCTATGAATTAGATCCTTGCCCATCCTTGCTGGAGGGTAGGGTGTTGGACATCCTTAAAACTGCAATTGTCCAGCCCCTGCATAAGAAAACATCTTTGGACGCTGACTCTCTGGCAAGCTATCGACCTGTCTCTAATGGGTGGTTGCCTGACAGCTCCAGGCCTACCTCAATGTCATGCGATTCCTGGGCCCATTTCAGTTGGTCTTTCATCCTGGGTATGGCATGGAGACTGCGTTTTTGGCCTTAGTCAATGACCCGCGCCTAAAGATTGACAAGGGAAATTCTACCCTGTTGATCTTATTAGATCTTTTGGCGGACTTTCATACCATTGATCAAGACGAGGTGTTGCTGACACAACTGTGGGACCTGGCGGGGGTGTGTGGGACTGGTTTCACTCCTTCCTGTTAGGAAGGTCACAGAGAATGGTGATGTGAAATTGCTCGTCATCCTCTCGGGGCCTCCCCTGTAGAGTCCCTCAGAGTTCTATTCTGTCTCCCTTCTTGTTCATTGTGTCTTTCTGGCCACTGGGCAAGGTCTTTTGGAGGTTTAGGGTGAAGTGCCATCAGTATGCTGATGATACTCAGCTCTACCTCTCTTTTTCATCCAACCAAGGTCCTGCAGTCTTGGTGCTTACCCCATGGTTGGCTGCTGTCTGGGACTGGATGAGGTTGAGCCGATTGAGGGTGAATTCTGACAAGACTGAAGTGACAAACGTTGGCCAGCCCTGTGACCTGGTTCGCAGCTTTGGAGTGCTTCTGGACCTCCTGCTGTGCCTGGACTGCCAGGTTATGGTAGTGGCCAAGAGCACTTTTCACCAGCTTCATCTGGTGAGGTGGCTGCGGGCTTTTCTCTCTGATTCGTCTTGGCCACTGTCATCCATGCTTTCTTCATCTTGAGAGTGGATTACTGCAACGCGCTCTACATGGGGCTGCCTTTGAGGACTATTTGGAAGCTGCAGCTGATACAGAATGTGATGGCCCAGCTCCTTTCGGGGACAAGTCATCACAAGCATATTACACCAATGCTCCAGAGTCTGCACTGGCTACCTACAGCTTTCTGGGCACAATTCAAGGTGCTGGGGTTTTTGACCTTTAAAGCCCTAAATGGCCTGGGATCCATGTAACTGAAAGACCACTTTTCCTATAATGCAATCTTAGGAAGCCATGTTAGTCTGTGAATATATGTTGAGAAAGACAAAGTATGGCACCGTAGTAGACTAACTTAGTAAAGATTTTATATAATTAATAAGTATTATTTCAGCATGAGCTTTCGTGGGTAACCACCCACTTGCTCAGATGCAGATGGACCAGAACAGCAACTGCGAAACCTGGGCAGTTGTGGAATGTTGGTTCTTGAATCTCTTTCAGCTGCTTCTCATTTAAAGGGGCAGTGAGAGACAAGAGTGCAGAGCAGAAGACTCTAATGCTGGTATACCCTAGGATACCGGTGTCTCTGAGAAGACATATAGTTTAAAAAGAGGTCTTTAAACCATCTTTGGAGTTGAGTGAGTGCAGATCATTCTTTGTAGTGGGAGTAGAATCCAAAATCTCTATTTAATCCAAGTTTAACACGATCAAATTTCTTTATGAATTCCTGTTCTGCTATCTCACGTTGTAAACGACCTTCGGTATGAATTTGTTTAAAGACAGTCACCCTGAGATGTGAGACTGAATGGTCAGGTAGGTTGAAGTGCTCTCCCACTGGTTTATGTACATTCTTCCTTCTTATATCAAGTTTATGTCCATTAAGCCTATTTCTAAGGGACAGCCCTGTCTGGCCAATGTAAGTCACAGAAGGACAGTCTTGACAAAATGCCATATATACTACCCTAGTAGAAGTGCATGCATAGGATCCTCTGATTCTGTAGCTAATGTTGTTTGCTCCTGCAACCACAGTGTCTGAGTGGACATAGCTGGCATCTAGGTGTGTTGCAAGGTCTGGTGCCCTGATGTATGGGTCTCTATGAAGGTCCATTTCTGATTAAGAGCCTTTTCAAATTAGGAGGCTGTCTGTAGGCTAGAATACGTCTGCCACTTATTGCTCGTCTGAGATGGTCATCACTATCAAAAATAGGTTGCAGGTTCCTTATGTTACGACAATGCTTCGTCATGATCCCTGCGGTCGGCTGGGGGTGCCCTCCTGTGGATTACCTCTGTTACTTTTGTTTGATCGACAGGGGCGCACAAGAGGGCATTCTCAGTTGCTGCCCCAATGTCCCTGGAAGCTCCTTCTGAATTGGGGTCTGAGCATCTTTTGGAGGTGGTGTAAAACTTTTCTGTTTGATAAAGCATTTGGCAGGCGGGGATAGGGAGAGGGATTAGGTTGAAGGTTGCTGGAATGTTGGAGTGGGTTGGGTTGTGGGGGGTGTTGAATTTTAAATGTATTTTAATTGTATTTTGTGGGTTTTTTGTAAGTTGCCCTGAGTCTTTGGCAAAGGTGGGGTATACATGCTAATAAAATAAATAAAATGAAAAAGACCAAAGACGCACCACCAGATTTATTTGTTTTGTCTTAAGTCTGCATGGGAGGCTGTGGCAATTGAAAACTTTTCATGATCATATCACATCTCTTATGGGTCAATTATCTCTTGCACACCAATACAAATTAAAAAGTAACTTCTAATTTTCACATGAAAATTCAGTTCTTTATATTACTGCTTCCCTATAATAATGAACAGAATTGTTGTGGGTGTTTGAACTTGAAGGTTCAAGTGCAAGAGAACTACTGCAAAGAGAAGTCTTTTGGGGCATTTTTGATGATTCCCATCTAAATAGAATATACTTCTTTAATTTTAAATATACATGTACGATGACTTGCATCTTAACTTTACCTTTGCATTCTTGCTTATCAAACCCCAGTTTATCATTTAGTGCATTTCATATGGATCTCCCTGGTATATCTACTTTTTCTACAATAACCCTACTCACCATAAAAAGCATCACTGAAAGTGGTGAAATTAACATAAATTGAGTAATAATCATTCCTAGTGCTTATTCTATAAATATATATATATTTTTTAAATTGGATCAGTTTTAACCAAGGGTTATTCATAAACACTAAGAATCCAAAGCCTGCTTCAATTAGTGATATGAAAAAGTGAAATTTGTAGATACAAAATTAATCAGCATAATTAAGTCCAAAGCAGAGTAAATAGTTAGGACATCAGAGAGCTACATGACTGTCCTCCCCTCCCCCCAAAATCCCAGCAGCTGAAATTCAACTTTGATAAAAGTAATCACATTAGGAAAAACAACAAAAAAGTAATTAGACATACACCATCTTGCGTTTTATTCACTGTTATCACTCAGGAAAGATCAAGAGTCATTGTGGATAATAATATGAAAATATAAACTTGGTGCAATACAGCAGTCAAAGCCAAAAAGGCAATCCAAATTTTATTTTTATTTATTTATTTATTTAGTAAAAAACATGTTGAGAACTATTCAGAAAGGGACAGAACATAATACATAAAATGTAATGCCAGTATATAAATCCATGGCACATCCACACCTTAAAGGCTGCGTGCAATTCTGGTCACCCCATCTCGGAAAGGGAATACAGAGGCTGGGCAAGTTCCAGAAGACATCAATGGAACAGAGAATAAAATAATTAGGGCTCTTCAGTTGAAGACAATGACAACTGAGCGGTGATATGATCATGTTATAAGAGCTCATGGACGGTTTGGAGAAAAAAAAATGCTCAGTTTATATATTTCTGACTGGCTATGTTACATGCCTGAGGAAGGCCCTGTGTGGTCCGAAAAAGCTTGCTTATTTCCACCAACAGCAGTTAGCCCAAAATAAGATGATATTCAAACCACTTTGCTTCCCTCTCTTTCACAATACAATAATGAGGGGACACCGCCAACCCAGGCAGCAGTTTTGAAACAAACAGAAGTTCTTTTCCCACAATGGATGATTTATCTATGGAGTACTCTACAAAGCTCCTGTATGAAGCTGCTGGTGTATACAGGGGAGGAGAACTCCTGCTTTCTGGCCAATCAGATATTTGTTGACAAAGCAGTCGTGCTCCCATCACCCACAGTCCAATTTCCATATCTCATAAAAATCTCCCCCTTGAAAATGTTTACATACAGAGTAGTCCATTTATGGAAAATAGGTCCATTAACAGTAAATAGGTAAGATTGTCAGGGAGTGCAACCTCACATTTAGAATGTCCCAAAATCTCTGGCAGACCAGCTGAGGGTGTATGACAAGGAATAGATCACTTTGTGTGTACTGTGTCTTGTACAGTTCCCCACAAAGCATCTGGTGTTAGCTACCAACAGACAGGGCACTGGGCTAAATGGACCAGTATGGCAGCTTACACTGTTCTATTTTGAGGGTGATACACATAGCTGAGTACACACAAAACATAGCTGCAAAAGTCAGTCTTCCAGAAATTGTAAAAAAAATTAGTTGGCTTGGCCACCAGAAGTTTTGATTGGCTAAATGGTGAGTCTTTATCCAACAAAACCAATTTGGTTGAACTCTTAACTTTTAGACTGCAAGCTGATCAGCAACTTGACCCTGCTCTGAGGATGTAATTTCCAAAACAGCTTAGGCGATCAGATGGAACAGGCAAGAAATTAACCTTGAATGGGTCTTTTACCAGACTGCTTGCTGCATCTTCACCAGTTCAAGGAGGGAAAAATTTTTTAGCTCAACCTAGGTTTTGATCAGTCACTGGGACTATATAAACTTTCCAACTAGGATACATTAAAGGAGCTGAATGTAGAAAAAGATAGTGATAACTGAACAAAAACTAACTAAAAACTAGCATCAATTTCAACAATCAGAAACTAGGTTTAACACACTGAACTCCCTTTCTGTTCTTCAAAATTATTTATGCCCTGAAATTTTAAAAATGTTTAATTGACCACCCTGCAGTCAGCTGGGTGGTCAATTAATGTTTAATTGACCACCCTGCAGTCAGCATACAAAAGTAAATTAAAATACTAAAAGAAAAAGCTGTTTGGTGAAACAGAAATAAAAACAACCACCAACACGAGTGGTGCCTTGATTGGAAAGTAGCTTCACTTATATGGAAATTATAGGTTAAAGAACATAAAGATACTTTAAAATTAAATTAGAAATACATCTGCATTTAAATTTACTAAAGGGACATGTGTACTCAGTTTACTAGTTTTCAGAGCAGAGTATTAACATTGTTTTTCAAGTAGTACCCAGAATGGACCCCGCTGCCGCCTTGTGCGCAGCGGGGACAGATTTGTGCACGCCCCATCAGGGGAATCAGGCACAGGAGCGGGGGCGGGAAGCCGCCCAGGATTGCTTTCCTAGGCAGGGTCCCTTTCAGGCTCCAACGGGCGCCGTTGCAGCCTGCAAAGGGAGCGAGGCGCAAAAATGCGCTCAACTGATTGGCTCAGGGGAGCCACGTGGTGCGGGAGGCGCGCGAGCCGCGGCATTCGGCCGCAAGCAGCGCCAGAAGGAGGACGCGTGTCGGGGGCCTGGGCGAAACTGGGGAGGCCTTGGGAGCGGCGCTGAATGAGCGGGGCGGCCGGAGCCGGCAGTCAGGGAGTACCTGGTTCTGGGAGCTAAAGGGGGGGATTTGGAAAGCAGGGGGTGTTCGGCGGGGGCTCAAGGGGATCGGGTAGCGTGGGGTGAGAAGGACTCTGCCCCCCCCTTTCCTGCACG
>QEPC01005117.1:7257457-7279500 GCA_003113815.1 Sphenodon punctatus
TTTTTGTTTGAAACAGTTTATCAATTCTGGCAGACCCAGGTTTATTTTCCTGAGCCCCCTTTGATTTCCCCATCCTCCCGTACCTTTTGAGTTATTTTGGAGTTGGTTTTCTTCTTTTGAGGCTTTTTCTCAGCGTGAGGAGAGGAGCCCAGGGAAGTGCGACTATGCTCTTTCGCACATGTGCAGTTCTCTATTTCTATGGATTCTGAATTATTTATTTTTTCTTATTGTGATGATCTGAAAATATGGGATTTTAATCTTATCTGTATTTTTTACCTTATAACAAATACAATACAAACATACATATAAAAACATATTAAAAAATAAGGTAAAAAATACAGATAAGATTAAAATCCCATATTTTCAGATCATTGGTACGCTCATGGTACGCTAGATGATCAGAACGTGGGAACTGGAATGCATAAAATAGTGCGACTCCAGGGCCAATAGGTCCTGAGGGGGTATGGGCCCTGTTGACTAATTTGACAACAACTTTTTCCTTCCAATTAATAAAAAGTTGGCAAGTAGGAAACTCTCATTTTGCCTCCACTTTAATTAAAAAAAAGCACCTTCGTTAGGCGAAGTATGTAACTGTATAATAAAGCCTTTTAATAAAGCCTTCTACTTCTACAGCTTAAGCATAACATTTACACAAATTATCTTTTCAATAAAACAATATCATCTGACAGAAAAGAAAATCAAGCAGAAACTCTAACTGATGTTGATGCTTAGAGACAGTATGTCAATTTACAAGCCCCTTAACTTGCAACTCCCCAAGTCCATGATTTAATTCTGGACCAGGCTGCTGACCTTGTATGTCTTACGGAGACCTGGCTGGACATGGAATCCAGGCCTATTTTGGCAGACGTTGTTCCGGTCGAATACTCCGTGCAACATCAGTCAATGCTTGAGGGACAAAGGGGCTGTATAGCCGTTGTTTTTAGGGAGTCGTGGACTGTGAGGAGGTATCCAGTGCAATTAATATCAGGGATCGAAGAGCTTCATTTGGTGATCTTTTTGATGGGGGATAAATTAGGACTGCTGCTGGTCTACCGTGCACCTTCCTGTCCGGCAGCATCCCTCTCTGCTCTAGCTGAACTGGTGTCAGAGGAGGTGTTGCGCTCCTCAAGGAGCTTGGTCCTGGGGGACTTCAATATTCACATTGGTGCTGGTGTTGCGGGGGCTGAGTGTGAGTTCATGGCCGCCATGGCAACTATGGTCCTGTCCCAAATGGTCATTGGCCTGACACATACTCTCGACTTGGTGTTTTGCACTGGCCTTGAGGCAGGGGATCCATTGGTGGGGGGGAGGTATCAATAATGCCCTTGTCATGGACGGATCATTACCTCCTCCAGGCCAGGCTCCTGGCACATGTCTGCCCCCGGAGAAGTGCAGAACCTATTCGACTGGCTCACCCCCAGAGACTGATGTAACCGAATCAGTTCTGGACAGCTCTGGGGAAATTGCTCTCTGATCTCGATGGTTGTTCGGTCGAGGACCTTGTTCTGGCTTGGAACACCTTGCTGGCGAAGGCCATCGACTGGACGGCTTACCTTGGTTCACTGAGGGGCTGTGGTGCTTGAAGCAGGAAGGGAGGGGTTAAAGTGATGATGGCACCGTTCTCAGGCTGAAGTTGACAGGTTGCGGCATAGAGCTAGTTTACAGGCCTATGTCATGGCCATGAGAGCAGCAAAGGAGGAATTCTTTGCTGCCAGCATAGCAGCCACAAAATCTTGTCCAGCGGAGCTGTTCCAGGTGGTGATGGAGCTGGTCAGTCCAGCCTCCCTCCACCTGGGTGTGGAATCTTCCAGGGCCCGCTGTGACACGTTTGTCAACTACTTTGCGGATAAGATCGCTTGGATTCACCACGGGTTTGGTGCTGTAGCTTCTGCAGGAGGAGGAGTCAGAGGGTGCAGAAACCTCATCTGGTCTGGTTTCACAGGATCTGTTTCAGGAGGTGCTGCCAGCGGGGGCTGTGGATGTTCTGGCAGCAGTTAGGGCCACCTGTTGTGAACTGGATCTGTGCCCGTCCTGGCTGGTTACGGTCTGCCAGGAGACATTAGGGCCATTGCTGGTGGGGTGATCAACATCTCCCTTCGAGAGGGTAGGGTGCCAGAATGTTTGAAGGAGACAGGAGTCCGGGCTCTGCTCAAGAAACCATCGTTTGACGTTGATTTGCTCGCCAGCTATCGGCCAGTCTCTAACCTTCCCTTTTTAGGGAAGGTTATTGAATGGGAGGCATCTAGATGGCCTCAGCTTCCTAGATCCCTCCCAGTCTGGCTTTCGCTCAGGGTACGGCACTGAGACTGCGCTTGTGGCCTTGGTCGATGACCTATGCCGGGAGATGGACCAGGGACATTCGACCTTACTGGTCCTATTCGATCTCTTGGCTGCTTTTGACATGGTTGATCATGGGCTGTTGGTGACTCACTTGTGGGACTGGGCAGGATTGGGTGGAACCGTTCTACAATGGTTCCATTCCTACCTAGCCGGTAGGACCCAACGGGTGGTGCTGGGGGATAAGTCATCTTCCCCCTGTGACCTCTTGCGTGGTGTCCCGCAAGGTTCTATTCTGTCCTTGCTCTTGTTCAACATGTACATTCAGCCATTAGGCAAGGTTGTGAGGTGGTTCGGAGTGAGTTGTCATCAATATGCTGATGACACTCAGCTGTACCTCTCATTTTCATCAGACCCAGACCCGGCAGTCTCTGTGCTTTCCCAATGTTTGATGGCTGTGGGGGACTGGATGAGGCAGAGCAGACTGAAGCTGAATCCTGACAAGACACAGGTAATGTTGGTGGGGAGAGTGGCGGGTGTGACCTCCCTTGTCATTGACGGGGTTTGTGTCCTCCCCCCCCCACCTTTTTGGTCTCCCAGGTGCCGAATCTAGGGGTGGTTATGGATTCCTAGCTCCGCTTGGATACCCAGGTGGACATGGTGGCAAAGGGGGCTTTTCCAACAGTTACATCTGGTTCAGCGGCTTCGGCCTTGTGTCTCGGACTCCGACCTGACCACCATCATTCATTCTTTTGTTACCTCAAGACTAGACTACTGCAATGCGCTCTACGTGGGGCTTCCCCTAGTGACGGTCCAGAGGCTGCAGCTGGTGCAGAATGCGGCGGCCCGGCTCCTTATGGGGAGGGAGAGCACATTACACCAGTGCTTTGTTGCACTGGCTGCCTATTTTCTTCCGGGCTTGATTCAAATTGTTGGTTCTTACCTTTAAAGTCCTACACTGCCTCAGCACGACCTATCTGCAGTACCGCCTCACTCCTTGGGTCCTCGATCAGCCCCTGCAGTCTGCTCGGGGCGCCTTCTTGGACGCCCCCCCCAAGTAAATCGGGGGGCCACTAATGGAGAGGGTGTTCTTGGTGGCCGTCCCTTGGCTGTGGAACTTCCTCCCGGAAGAGACTTGCCTGGTCCCGGACCTGCTGCCTTTTCATTGGGCTTGTAAAATCTGGCTGTTCCGCCAGGCATTTAGTGGCGGAGACAGATGAGGGAGGGCTGGTGTGTGTGTGTGTGCGTGCGTGCTTTTGTTTATATTTTTATGGCTTCACCGTGTGGTTTTATATTGGTATTTTATGTGTTTTATATTTTGTTTTCAAGTGTAAGCTGCCCCAAGCTGCTTTGCAGAAGGGGCAGGGTATTAAATAAATAAAGTCCTAGATGGCAAAATCTTTCAGGATATTGCATTTGATAAGAACTGCAATACTGGGTCAAACCAATGGTCCATCTAGCCCAGTATCCTTTCTCTAGTACTGATCATCTTTAGTTGCTCCAGAGAAGTGCACAATATGTCATAATGGAGTGATCCATTTTTTGCTGTTCACTACCAGCCTTCAATCAGATGTTTACAGGAGGCTAGTACTGAACATCTGATATTCACCAATTCGACTAATACCTATTTCCAAACTTATCCTTTAAGAACGTAGTCAATCCTTTTTTTGTCAAGACATGCTACCGACATATATAGCAATCTCTGGCAAGGAGTTCCACAGGTTAATTATACATTGAGTGAAAATGTTCCCTTTTTAAAAAGTTAGTTGCCAGCTAACTTCATCCAGTATCTCTAGTCCCATCAACTTGTTCCACACCACTTACACATTTTTGTAAACCTCTACCATAAGATGCATCAGCTGTCTTTTCTACGCTGAAGAGTCATAGCCCATGTCATCTTATATGGAAACCTTTCCAAATCTTTGGTCATGTTTATTACCCAACCATCATCAGTTCAGGTGTATATGGATTAACTTGCAATTGGATCACCTGAAAATGACTGCGTAAGGCATGGAGATGAAAATTATTTATTTAAATTTATATGCTGCCCTTTCCTGAAAGCTAAGGGTGGCTCACAAATCATAAGAACATTTAAAACCAATATAAAACCCCTTAAAAAACCCAAATCCCTCCCACAACCCCTGGGGGGAAGTGATCCTGAAATGTTGGAATTCATGATTTTAAGAAAATGTGAAGTGAAAGAGTGACGGTGAACATAGTCAAATGTGTGTAACCTTGGACTTTAGGAAAGCTGATTTTGGAGAAATGCTAGGCGGGATCCCATGGCTAGATAAACTGAAAGAAAAATTAGTCCAAGATGGATAGGAGGCAAAATGAGATATAGAAGGCACAATCACAAACAATTCCAATGAGAAAAAAAAAGGGGAGAAAAAGGGAGACATCTAAAGAGATCAATTCGCCTGAACAAAGAGCTTTCTGATGAGCTGAGAATTAAAAAAAGATACGTATAAGAAATGGAAGATGGGACAAGTCACGAAGGACGTATACAGGACAAGTAGTTCAGACTTGGAGGGACGGTGTCAGGATGGCAAAATCACAGAATGAACTGAGGCTAGTGAGGGATGCTAAGAACAACAAAAAGCATTTTTTTCAGGTATGTTAGAAGAAAGAGGAAGAAAAAGGAAGCAGTAGGTCTCCTGCTCGGTGAAGATGGTGAAATGTTAACAGGTGACAAAGAGAAGGCCGAACTACACAATTCCTATTTTGACTTCGTCTTCTCCCAAAAGGGAAACTGTCCAACCAGGCAAAAGTAGCATGAATGAGGAGGAGAAACGCAATGATTACTAGAAACCAGCATGGATTAGGCAAGAATAAATCATGCCAGACTAACTTTATTTCCTTTCTTGATCGAGTTACTAGTTTAGTGGATCATGGGGACGCCATGGATGCGATATATCTTGATTTCAGCAAAATCCCCCATGACATCCTTGTTGACAATCTGGTAAAATGTGGGCTAGATGATAATACCATTACATGGATTTACATTAGGAAGAATGTCCTAACTTAACAACTGTTCAGTCCAAGGTCTCCTTACTGTATGTTCAGTGCCATGTCTGCTAGAATGCAATGCTTTTCACTTTGAAATATGGATTAGCAGAATTTTTTCACATTGATGAAACCCAGCTAACTCCTGGTAACTAACAACTTGAGACTGCCAGAGGTTCAACTGTAGAAAATGCTGACCAGGGTGAAGGCACCAGATCACATACCAACATGACAACATTTCAGGTGGAAAAGTCAAAACAACTGACAAATCCACAAAAAATAAATGTAGTTAGTGTAAATGTTAATTTTAAAACACTTAGGAGATAGATGGTCAAAGTTATGGCCAAAGATTTAGCTGTCCATTCCCCAAACAGTTGCTCAAATTAATCCCCACTGACAGACTTGAAAACGCATCCCGAAGATACACTTTCAAAGCTGTTGAAGGAACACAGAAGGAAGATTCCAATTAGACTAACTTTAAGTACAAAGATAATCTCTTGAGAGAAAATTGCAGGTACAGCTGCAGAGCTAGTAAGTCCTTTATGCCATCGTTATCTGAACTGAAATGTAGAACTTTAAATATCTTAATGGAGGTAGTTTTGCCAAATTGTACTTTATTCTAAGTTGTCAGCACAGCATTTGTACGTTAAATCTGAAAATTTAAACTCTCACACTGACAATGCCGACAGCTGCTGACATCCCACGCTATTTAAATATTAGGTTGTCCCAAGATGTACCTTTCTGGGTTTGACTGAAATTTCATCGCCTATAGTAGTACTTAAACACCAACTGAGCTTGATCAATAAGCAGCAATAATTGCAATCCACAGGCAAGTACAAAAAGCATTGTGCTCTGTGATAAATTCAGTAGCTGAATTAAAATCTCTCTTATACCTCAGATACATTGATGATATAATCTAGACTCTCTTAGGATACATTGATGATATAATCTAGACTCTCTTAGGATTCCACCTCAACTTCTACCATCACCACTCTTCTTTCAAACCAACGCCAAACCATTCTCAGTAAGGGTGTTACATCAGAGTAGGAACTGTATCTTGTAATAGGTTACTCCAATATCTTGAGAGAACTTGCTGCAATACAAAAAGAAGGATTCCTTCAACTGTACACCTATAGTTGGTCACGTACCACTCATACTGGAATATGCAAAATGTGTGGTGTACTTCATTTAGTCCTTTGAATGCTCACATGGAAACAACATTGGTGAAACCTATCAATCCTTACATGAATGAATTTACATAGGGGGAAAAAAATGTTATGGATAAAAAGCTCCGATTCTATGGTGGGTATTCATTTATGTCAGGATGACCACTCAGGCCACTTTTAGACACATACACACACATATTCTGGCTGCGGGAGGGAATGCGCAGCCAGGATATGCGTGGGGTGCTGACGGTCTGCAAGTTCCCACGTGCAGCTTGTTGTGTTAATGTTTTGAGTGGCTAGTTTTTAGGTCAACATTGGCTGAAACAGAGGCCTATGGGACTTTGAAGCAAGACTTTGGGCTTGAACTGAAGAACAAAGGGGGAAGCAAAAACAAGTGAAGTTGCAAAAACTGCCACAAGAAACTGCTGACTTGTGTGAAACAGAACTGCTGGGAAAGTGAGGAAGTTTGCAACAAAACAGTCTTGGAAGATAGCAAGTTTAAGAACAGGGAGAAACTGTCAAGGAACTGCTGGAAGGCCAGGTCAAAGAAGCAAGACAAAAAAATCATGCTTTACCCAAACAGAGTGATCAGCAGAAATCAGGATATAAAAGACAATTGCAATCCCCCCCTTTTCTTGGCAAGCTAACCTGACACCTTCAGAGACAGTGTTGCGCAGCGCCAGGCTCCAGTCTCCCTATCAGCTAGCTACCCTGAGATTGGCCATCTCAGTTGTCTGCCTGTGTAAGTATGAAAGGTGTGCTATTAAGAACATAGCTTAAGATTGATAAGTTTATAAGTGATTTATAACCTACTTAATAAACTTTGTTTTATTGGTTAGCTCTGTGTGGTTTGCGTTCTTGCATAGTATTTTAAAATAAGCTCCCTCAATAAGATCCCTGGGAACTGATCATCCCCATCCGTCAGGGTATTTCTGAGATATTGCCAGTCATATTGATTGGGTCCTTAACCTATTGGTGCCTTAACACGTTGGACAGACTGTCAATTTGGTACTACAGCCCCTAGGGGCCAGACAAGTAAATTCTCCCGGATGGTCAGCCCACACACAAATCCAACTGTTGGACTAATTCAGCCAGAGCTACCCCACTTCTATTCAAACCTGCATCCCTTGACTGCCTATTCTCAAGTGGTGCATCATCCTCAATTATCCATATATCTCCATAATGACAGAGGCTCTGGTCAGACTGGCCCATACAGGCATTAAAATCCCCAGCCAATACCAACTCGGCATCTGGATACATCTTCCGGGTCTGTTCCAAAAAAGAAGACAGATTAGGACAAACTGACTCCTCATAGTACCCGGAATTTCTGGGAGGAATATAATAATAATAATAATAATAATAATAATAATCTTTATTGTTCTGGCCACAGGCCATGACAAAAGCAAAAACGATTATATGCACAGCATAGACACATGTAAGATAAAAAATAAAATAATACAAACAATCCATAGGATAAACATAACCTGGCCCTTGAGGAGCCCCCAGAAATTCGGGCGCGTACCTATCTCATCTATCCTAAACCCCAAACATGACATAAGATCCTACTGATCTCTATGTTTTACTCCAACGTTATCGTATTCTGTACCCTGACTTTTTGGAAAAGATATGCATAAAGCGCCACTGTCGCGGTAAGTTGCTGGTTTTTCCCTGCCAAAAGAAACACTATCTTTTGCATTACAGTTAGATTGGGGGGGATCGTTATCCTCTCCCATAATTTTCTACGCAAGCAAGCATACCTTGGGCAGACAAGGAGATAGTGCACAATATCCTCTATTTCTAATAAACAATAGGAGCACAATCTGTCTCCATATGGAATACCCAAATATCTTCCCTCCAGCACCGCAGAGGGCATAATCTGTAACCTCAATGCAAACAACGCTCACTGGTGCTGGAAGGGAAGATCCCATTTAGTGTATTCAGCCCCAATACAGTCGGGGATCAGAAATTGATACCATGGGGAAGACCCCAATCCCATAGCAATGGTTCTAGAGTTTTGAATATCCAAATCTGTAAGCCTGGTCCTCAACATTTTCTTTATTTCTTTAAGAGGGAATCCCAACAAAAATGAGTAGGACAAACCCATCTCGTTTAGGGACTCATTTATTTTAGACCACCAGAGGGACCCAGGGGGATCTCTACTCAACTTCTCCACGAGGCAACCTTTTACCAGCTCCGTTTCTTGTCTAAAACTGATTTTAAACAAATTTAACAACATCGTCTCTACTATATGAGTTCTCAAAGAATATACCCCCAATTCCAACTTCAAAATAGCTGATGGGGTTGAATTTGGCACCTGTAATAGCCTCCTCAGAAATTTATGGAGGATAGGCTCTAGTACTTTAACCACATACGGAGAAAAGCCCCACAGGAGAGCCCCATATCTCAACTTTGCTACGACTTTAGCGTGAAATACCTTGAGGGCCGGGACAAATCTCTGACCACCCTTTGAGGAGAAAAATTTGCAGATTGCTCCCATAGTGCCCAAGACACTTAGTCTCACAGATTGAATATGGGGAATCCAGGAACCATTGAAGGAAAACACCAAGCCCAAATAGGTAAAGAACTTAACCTGCTCGATTGGGATTGAATCCATACATCAATGTTCCTGCTTAAAGGAGGGTCTGAAGACCATCACCTTTGTTTTTTTAGAATTAATTTTCAGATCTTGTAAACTACACTCTTTAGAAAAATCAACCATCAATCACCTCACTGGGAGGAATATAAAATACAAAAGATCAGTAGCGACCAACCAGGAGCTAACAACAAACACCCACAGCCACTGGGAGCAGCCTGGGTCAAGGGGACCACCTCCATCCCAGGCAAATTTCTGACGAGGCACGCCATACCTCCACCGGGCCTACCTCTCTGCTGGGGTACAACCACCTCCTGCGAGATCACACTATAATTATCCAATGCCGGTTTAATCGTCAACCATGTTTCCTGGACCAATATTATGTCAAAATCAAGCAAGAGAGCCTTAGTAGGAGGATCCCGGAGTCTGGTAGTCCAACCAGCCACATTCCAGGATATAATTTTAAGGGCAGAACACCCATCCTGATTTGTCAGTCAATCAACCTTCGGTTTTTCCCCCTTTCCTCTTACGCCTAGTGAATGCTCCATAGATTATATGGTTATCTCGTCCAATCTTATTCTGCGGATTGGTTCTTTTTTAGTGAATTCGTATATAGCTAGTGACCATCTTCCCTTGACCCTTGAATTAGGTGGGTTATCACCCCCCCACCCAGACTGCTCCCCCTGATTGCTCCCCTAGTGCCCCAGTCGAACTGGGACGGGTGAGGAAGTTGTGGAATATACAACTGGAACAGGAATTGCTGACTAGGCTACACAGCCTGGAGGGCCTATGGTATGCCCACTCAATCAGGGAAGCGACATCTCCCCAGGAGCAGCTGGTGGTTTACCAGGAGCTCGTAGCGTGGCTCCAACCTTCCTTGACAGTCAGGGGCAAGGTACCTAGGCATAACAGGCGGTTGGGTGGTATGACAAAGAGTGCCGTTTAGCACGGGCTGAACTGTTGCGGTTGTACAAAAGATTTAGGAGGTTTCATGGGAACGGCCACCTGAAGGAGTTCTTAGTAAGAAGGATTGAGTATAGGGCCCTCCTCATTGATAAAAGGACATTTAATCACACAGCGTGGGTAGCCTTAGATAGGGCTGCCAAGGATTCCAACCCGCTAACCTTCTGGAAGTTGGTCAGGGGTATAAGGCAAGATAGGACTCCAAACAACGTCCTTGCAGTCCCTGGGAAGGTTTGGGAGGACCATTTTTCCAAATTGTACATGGCCCCCCAGGTGGGTGTAGTAGTTCCGGCCCCTGCTTTTTTGGGGCCGGAATGGGATCCTGTGACTAGCGAGGTCATGATTGATTCGTTCGGCAGTTTAAAGGTGGGTAAAGCCCCTGGGGTTGATTTTATTCCAATGGAGCTTCTAAAAGTCGATCTTAAATGGTGGGCCCTGATTCTTGCAGCCCTCTTCGCTGGGATTAATTCATCTAGGGGAATCCCTGCCAATTGGAGTCGGGTGGTAGTGGTGCCAATCTATAAGAAGGGTAAATCCAGAGTCACCAGGTAACTACAGGCCCATAAGCCTGTTGAGTATCATAGGTAAACTGTACGCAAAATATTTACTCTTGAGACTGAACATCTGGCTCAAAGAGGAAGATATTTTGTCAGATGCCCAAGCAGGGTTCCGTGAAGGTAGATCCACATATGACCACTGCTTCCTCCTCATGCACCTTATTGAAAAGTATGCCCAGCCTCCTTTGTCTCTCTATGTTGCCTTCATTGACTTGAAGGCGGCTTTCGATATGGTCCCTAGGGACCGACTCTGGGCGAAACTGAAGGCACTTGGGGTAGAGCAGAGATTATTGCATCTTTTGCGTAGTCTCTATAGGGACAGCTCAATGTCTGTGAGGCTTGACAAGCAAGGGAGGATGTCAGGAAAGATTCCTGTTCAGAGGGAGTGAAACAGGGGTGCATTCTAGCACCAACCTTGTTTAATATATATCTTAATGATCTTCTAGTGGAACTTTTGGCTATAGATCATCATGCTCCCCAGGTGGGGGATGTTGGTATTCCGTGCATGCTTTACGCAGATACGGTTCTTCTGTCCCATACACAGGTTGATCTAAGGCGTCTTTTGGAGACTTTGGGGGCAATACTGTACAAAGAACTTGTTAAAAATCAACTACGAGAAGTCGAAAGTGGTGGCATTCTCTAGGAAGAAATCAGTATATAGATGGTTGCTGGATGGCAAGGTCATCACACAGGTGCGTGTTTAAAGGTACCTGGGTCTCCTGTTCCAATCCAATGGCTCATGGACGGTCCAGGCTCAAGCAGCCCTGGCCAAAGCCAAACAGTTGCATAAATCATTGCTAACCTTTTTTAGATCTAGGGGTGGGCAACTGATTGTCCCAGTAATTAAAATCTATGTTCATAAATCTCTACCCCAACTGCTGTATGGGGCCCAGTTTGGGGCATTGGATAAACTCCCTGGCCTGGAATGTCTTCAAACTGGGTATATACGGGCGTTGTTGGCTGCCCCTCCTGGGTCCCCTAACTTGGTGTTGTGTTTGGAATGTGGTCTCTTCCCTCTTAGAGGAAGAGTGTGGCTTAGGGCTTTTTCATACTGGCTCCGACTCCATTTTAATGGGGCGGCCCCATGGGCGCAATTAGTGCTGCAAGATAAGATTCTCAATAGCTGGGTGGCTAAGGTTGAAAATGAAATCAAACATTTGGGCTTTGACCCGGTTTCACTGGTACCATTGGGTTATAAGGGGGCAAGGAAGCTCATGACTACTAGACTCCTAGATATTATTCAACAGGAGAGGACAGCTGGAATAGGCTCTAGTAGAGCCTTGGAGTCTTACAGCCAGCTGGTGAAGGCGTCATGGACACCCATGCCCTTTTCAGAGGGTAATTTAGCGCCCAGGGAAAGAAGGCTGTTCCTTGCTAGCCAGCTTTAATGCTTTCCCCTCCGCGTATACGGAGGGAAGATATCGCAGAAT
Source organism: Sphenodon punctatus (assembly GCA_003113815.1). NCBI lineage: Eukaryota > Metazoa > Chordata > Lepidosauria > Sphenodontia > Sphenodontidae > Sphenodon > Sphenodon punctatus. The sequence goes on from QEPC01005117.1 coordinate 7,269,450, forward strand.
TCTGCTCGCAGAGCGTTTATGTTCTTGTCATCTCAGACCAACTCCCTGGAGCATATTTTACTCCATTGCCCCTTTTATGACAAGATTAGGGAGAGATCTTTGGCCCCTTTGATGGCCCTTTTTCCGGGCCGTTTACCCAAATTTTATGTTAGTTTTTTGCTGAAGGATCGTTCTATGGCTATGACGAAGAAGGTAGGTGCTTTTTTGGGCCGGGCTGTTCTAATTCAAAATAAAAACAAGGTTCGGTCTAGCTCTCTAGACTTTGTGCCTCTCTAGTATTAATCCGCAGCTAATATTGTTGACGTAGTAATTGTAGTATATGCATGTTGCAGCCCTCCTCCACTTCTTAAATCTCTGTCCGAAGGGTTCACCTGTGGGACGTGGTGTGGTTGCTAGCAATTTTATAATACGTTTTAGTTTACTACGCCGAAAGAGTTGTAAAGACTTAGTTGGCTAAGTAATAAAGGCACTATTCTATACAGGGTTGTTTGTCCCACTTATGGGTAAAGAAATCCAGGGGAGTTCTAAGGAAAGATCCTGTTGGATTATTTTGAATTATTTAAATAAAGTGTATATTTAGCAGTGAAATATCTTGTTCGGGGTTTATTATTTTAATTTTTGCTTGTTTTATATGGTTATAAATTGTATTAAGTTGTAATAACCTATTTGGTTACATACAATAAAGATTTTTGATTTTGACTGTCAATTTAAATATCCTGGAACTTGGGTCAAACTGGGAATTTGCCCTTAACAAAATTTGGCCCAACATATTGGTCAAACTGGGAATTTGCCAGCAAAGCTTGTTAGGCCAAATTTTGGTTAAGAGCAAACACCAGCAGAGATACAGAGCATGGTTTCTGAAAGCGGCCTCAGTTTCTGGTCTCTCTATCCTTATAGGAAAAGGAAGCTTTTACCACACCTTTAAAAGATAGGCCTGGTAACTAAAATTCATAATTTTGTTGCATACCAAAAACAAGGGACTAAACATAAATCTGGGCTTCCCAAGCCACTGTAGAAAGCTACAGACAGCCTGTGTTTGACAGCTGCTGTGTTCCTGCATCGTATTCAAATGCTCAGATAAGTAAACTAATTTCTTTGAATCTCTGTTTGCTCTTATTCATAAATCCTAGCCTGGGGAATAATGTGATTACTGGTTTCCTCTCGTTTTATTTAAAATGTTTTAAAAGAGAATGCCTTTTTGCCCCTAACTGCTCCTTCAAATCTGATATTTTCATAGATGTGCCTGCCCTCCAGTTTTGCACAATCTATAGTTCTGACTTCTCACATTCCAAATGAAGGGTCCTGTGTGGCCCAAAACTTGCATGCTCTCACCAACAGAAGATGGTTCAGTAGAGATATCATCGAAACTAGTGTCTCTCCATTTCCTTCATTTAGGACCAACATGTCTGTCTCTCTCAGAATCAGAATTGGAAGTGACCTCAAAGGCCATCTAGTCCACCCCAGCCTGCTCAATGCAGGAAATCTGCAGCTACAGAATACTCAACATGTGGCCATCAAGACTCTGCTTGAAAACCTCCAGTGAAGGAGAACCCACCACCTCCCTAGGCAATTTGTTCTATTGTCAAACAACTCTTACCATTAGGAAGTTCTTCCTAATGTTTAACCAAAATCTATTTTCTTGTAATTTAAGCCCATTATTTCTAGTCTTGCCCTCAGGGGCAACAGAGAACAAATCTTTGCCATCTTCTTTGTGACAGTCCTTCAGGTATTTGAACAATGCTTTCATGTCTCCTCTCAGTCTTCTCTTCTCTAGGCTAAGTATATCAGTTCCTTCAAACTTTCCTCATAAAGCTTGGTTTCCAGACCCCTTACCATCTTTGTTGCCCTCCTCCGAACCAGTTCCAATCTGTCGATGTCCTTCTTAAAGTGTGGCACCCAGAACTGGACACAATATTCCAGATGAGGTCTGATCAGTGCAGAATAGAGTGGAACTATTACTTCTCATGACTTGGAGAAGTTTAGGCTCCTGGTAATGCAGTCTAAAATTGCATTAGCCTTTTGTGCAGTTATATCACACTCCTGACTCATTCAGATTGTGATCGAATACAGTCCGTAGATACTTTTCACATGTACTGCTGCCAAGCATCCTATTCAGTCCACTTTTCCAACCTATTAAGATCATTTTGAACTTTATTTCTAGCTTCTTAGGTATTAGCTATCTCTCCCAGTGTCATCATCTGCAAATTTGATAAGCATTCCCTCTACTCCTTCATCCAAGTTATGAATAAAGATATTCTGGGCCCAGGACAGAGCCCTGTGGCACCCCACTCAATACTTCCCAGGAACTGACGAGAAGCCACTGATTGGCACTGTTCTTCAACAAGCTGTAAATCCACCTAATAGTAGTATCATCTAGTCCATATTTTACCAGCTTGTCAACAAGGGTATCACTGGGGACTCTGTCAAGTGATTTGCTGAATTTAAATTATATTACATCCACAGCGTTCTCCCATGATCCACTAACCTAGTAAATCATTCAGAATGGAGATAAGATTAGTCTGGTATGACTTATTCTTGCCAAATCCATGTTGGCTTCTAGTAATCACAACATTTTTCTCCTTGATGCTTACAGACTGACTGATTTATAATCTGTTCTAGTACCTTTCCATGTATCTATGTGAGGCTCACCTGTCTATAGTTTCTTGGATCCTCCTTTTTTCCCTTTTTGAAGATAAAGACAAAATTTGCCCGTCTCCAGTCTTCCAGCACCTCATCTGTTCTCCAAGATGATATGCAGAGGTTCTGAGAGTACATCAGAAAGTACCTTCAGTACCCTAAAGTACAGTAGTTATGTATTCTCTGACTGTAGCAGGCTTTTTGAATGACTGAACTTTTAAACGGCATACCACCTACAAGCGTGGAGCAGGTGCTATCTGATGCCCAGGCACTGGAGTGAATGAGGATTGCGTCTGGATGCCTCATACCTGAGCTGGGCTTAGTTGACAGAAACCTTGGAACGCGCAGGAGGTGAGGGCTGGCTCTGGGAAGCTTTACAATAAACCCAGGAGCGACTGTACCTGGCCATGGGTTTATTGTAAAGATCCCATTGTGGGCTGGGTTTTGGGGGCTGATCATGCATATACTCACACCCCAGAGAGGCCATCCTGTTATACTGAAAATCTCTTTATCTATCCTAAGGTGCACTCCTTTCCACTCATCATTCACGCGACTTTTGCCAAGTTGGGCACAGTTTCCCTTGCGGGAGAAGACAGAGGCAAAATAGGAGTTAAGCAGTTTCCCATTTCATCTGTCACCTGTTGGCATTTCACCACCTTCACTGAGCAGCGGACCTACCATTTCCTTATTCTTCCTCTTACATGTAACAAGCCCTAAAACCCCCTTTCTGTTGTTTTTAGCATCTCTCGCTAGCCTCAGTTTATTCTGAGTTTTAGCCTTCCTGACACTGTCCCTACAAGTTTGGGCTACTCGTCTATACATGTCCTTGGTGACTTCTCCCTCCTTCCCTTACTTATACATGTCTCTTTTATTTTCAGATCAATAAAATATCTCCCATTTCCCCCCATTTCATTTGAATTGTTTGTGATTGTGCCTTCAGTATCTCATTTTTCAGAGACTCTCACCCATATTGGACCCCTTTAGATTTTCTAGCTATGGGATCCTACCCAGCATTTCTCTGAGTTCATTAAAATCAGCTTTCCTGAAGTCCAAAGTACACATTTGACTATGCTCACCTTTTTCTTTTCTTAAGAACATGAATTCCAAAATTACATAGTCACTTCCTCCCAAAGTTCCCACTGCTTCCATCTCATTGGCCAAGTCTTCCCTGATGGTTAGGATTAAGTCTCTCTTTCTGTGTGCCAAACTCTTCAGCAGTCTTCCTGGAAAATGTACCTCCACACCTATAAAGTGGAAGGGTTTTTCAGATCCTATCTAATTATCAGCTTGCTCTTATGTCCTAGAATAATAGGGATTAGTCCTAGGATTTATTCCAAGTGCTAATTATACATTTTAGATTTGGCATTTTCCATAGGGACAAGTTAATGCTGTCGCTCTCAGATTTCCTTTAATGTATTCATTAATGATATGGAGATGGGAGTGAACAGTAAGGCGGCAAACCTTTCAGATTATGCAAAATTATTCAAGAAAGTAAAGTACAAAGCAGACTGTGCCATGTCAAAGAAGGATCTCACAAACTTCACGACTGGGCAATAACAGGGCAGATGAAATGTGAAATGAGGATACTCAATGAAATTAGTGTACAGCAGGTTTCAATTAAAGTACCTACCTTTTCACACTACACCCAATTAACCTGTGGAACTCATTGCCTTGGAAATATTGGAAGACAGCAATATAAACCGGGATAAAAAAAAGGATGAGAGATTCAAGAAAAATAGGTCCATCTGTGGCTAATTTAGCCAAGATGATCAACAGACACAACATCTGACAGATAGAAGATAGGAATGAACAACAGGGGAATGGGTCACTTCACATATACCGTACTTTTGTGCACATCCTAAGATGCATCTGGTACTGATCATAGTTGGATATGGGATATTGCTCTAGATAGATCATTGGCCTGACCCAGGATGGCAGTTCTTATGTTCAATCAATCAGCTGTGAAAGAGAGCCTTGAGGTGGTATCAACATTTGTGTTTGGGACATAACCAGCTTCATGTGCTACTAAATTCTTTAAAAGACTGGTTCTGTTGGTTAAGGTTTTTTCAGAACTTCCAAAACTGACTAAAGATGTATGGGCATGAATAATGTTGATTACTCGTACGTAATCTGTACAGTGATTATCTCTGCAGGAGGTAACCAAGAAAGGTAACTTTCAACAAGACTGCTGAGTTTTCTGCCAGTGAGCAATAATACATGCAAAGACCACCTTTTAAAAAATTCTTTGCACCATTCAGGGGAAGAAAGTAGTTAATTTCTGTGTATTAGAGCCTTAAAACATATCTTTATGGGTTCATGAATCATCTGCATAATTTTCATGATTGTGTTTCAGTCTCCACCCATCATACTTTGATCTTTTTAGCCTCCTTCAGAAAGGAAGGGTCTGCTGTATTAAATGCACAGCTCTACAGTGCACAACTGTGCAGGATACTGCCTCCTCAACATCAAAACAGTCATGTTCCTTCAATATCGGGTAGATGTTCAGTATTTTCATCAGAACTTTATTAATGCTCCATTTTTAAGAAGCTACTGAAATCTTCATAACATTCTGAAAAGCAATTTCATATAACAACTTGTGTTGATTATAGTAGCTCAATACAATAAAGCATTTTAAAGCAAATATGTATTGGAACTAATGGATTATTAGACCTGTATATTACACTGTGCAATGACTAATGCATACCCCAATTTCCATTGACTACAAAGCATGTTATCTTTCACACTGCCACACAAGATTAAAAAACAATTTCTAGAAAAGAAAAATGTTGCCATTAACTTCCAGTTTCATTAAAAAACTTAAATAATGAATTGAAACAGAAATATATTTAAAAGAGAATTGCAGAAAATTCATCATTGTCCTTAGTGCAATATGAAAAATAACTGTCTTACAAGTTTATCATATTAATGAGAAAGTGGTGGTGGGGAACAATTACTCCATTTATAGTAGTTGGGGGAAAGAATCAACATTTCTAGCAAAAATGCTAAGGCAGAAAAGCAATGATTTTGATTTAATACTTTTACAAGCAATATTTTGCATGCATTCTGACAGGCTATACACAGCATCACTGCATCAATATTAAATGAAACTGAAAGGAAAAGCCTGATGCCTCATTACTGAAAATTCCAAATGGAATATGTCCTACCTGAGTTATCCCAGTGGGAGAGATCTTGTACGACTGGAGCTTCTGCTTCAGCAGCTCAGGATCACTGTGGCGGAATGGGCACCCTGATAGCAAGCAAGCACACAAACAAGCCTATTTACCCAGGAGTTAGTACAATAATATACTTGGGAGACTGAGTAAGCTGTTCTTAATTGTTTAACAGCTTATTCATAAAAAAGTTAATTGCCTACATGTGCAACTGCTTTACTCTTTTTCTAAATGACTACTTCACTGTACAGTTATCAGGGCACTACAGGCTCAAGAGTTACATAAAGCATTATAGCATAAACAGGCCAAGATTCTCAGTCATTGAGTGGCAAATGGTTTTAATTAGGTTCCTTATTAACATGCATAAACAGTCACAAAACAGCTATAGCACTGTTACATTTAAAGTAGTGTAAAATACAAAAAAACCTGTGCTCATGTAATATTAGGGTTGTGAGCGATACAGATAGAGAGCAGGAACATTTAAAAAAAGATATTGACCTTAAAGGGAACAAAAATATCTATTTCTCTTACTATCATCATAGAGGAGAAAATAATTTTTGCTGCACACAAGGGTAAATAAGTGTTTTACTTCTACATTGACACAACAGGTACAAGCTAGGTGTATTTGTTTATACAATGATCGAAGTTGTATGGGGAGATTTTCGAAAGCACTTACAGGATTTAAGAACACAAATCGCATGTAACTTATTCAAGCAAGTCCCTTGAGTGCTTTTAAAAACATCTCCTACACATCACGTTGTGCTACACTCAGTTACAGGCTGTTAAAGGGATGGATGCTACTTAAGACACTACTGTAATTGTCAAGATTAAGGGGACATGCAATGTCAATTCCTAGGCCAGAAATACCTCCAGAGGATTATATACACAGTGCTGAGTTCTAACATAACTGTTTCCAGTCAAGAAAAAGTAGAGTTGAAATGGGTACCTATAAAAGCAGCTCAGTTCCATAATACCCAACCCCTCTGTGTACCCAACAGATTGGTACTATGGAGTTCCAAAGTGGTACCCCACTGGATACCTGGTTTCAGCTCTTCCTTCCCTCCTTCTAGGCTTACCTTGGCCCTGGAGGGTGCGTGGCGGGCTGGGGGTGATAGGCCCTAGAAGTGAACTGAAATAATCAAAGGTATGAACAATCTCTATATGCGGAGAGACTTAGATTGGGGCATTTCAGCTGAGTAGAGAAAATTCAGGGGGAATATGATAGAGGTCTATAAGATCATAAACGGTGTAGAACAAGTATGAAACGGGTATTTAACATTCCTAATTATACAAAGAACAGAGGACACTCAATTATGTTAATGGGTAGCTAGTTTAAAAACAAAATTTTTCCACACAGTGTACAATTGGCCTATGGAATTCATTGTCATGGGATATTAAGGTCAAAAAAGATGCAGTCAATAGTAATAATGGGTTCAAAAAAAGATTAGAGGATTCATGGAGGATGGTTACATCAATGACTATTAGCCAAGACTGATCAGAGGATGCAACTGCACTGCCAGAAAAAGACTGTTTGGATCATTATCTTGAGCCAGTATGGTGATTTTTATATTTCTCAAGCTTACCACAGTCCTTCATGTAAGAAGATTAACTTTTATGAAAAATCATGGGGGAAAAACTATAGTATTTATGAGCTAAAATGGAAATATAATTTTTGCCAAACTTTGATGGAAGTAGTGAAGAATTATACATCTACATTTTTATTTTGGAATTGAATGTAAAAGTCCAAAAGGAAAATGAGATACATCACCAGCCATTTTAATGGAAACATGCAACATCAAGAGTTTCTAACTTTCCCGCTGAATCTTAACTTCTTAGACTTGAAAAATGGTATTAAAAAAATCCAACATGAGTACTGAGTGATTAGCATTTTGGAAGCCAAATGGATACTTCATTACTGGGATGAATTTTCCAGTTTGAAAGCAAAGCTTTGAGGAACTTAGTGCCTATCTTCTGAGACAACTGCATTAGCCAAGTAGAGAAAAGAAAGAGGCAGGAAGGAGGAGCAGGGGAGGGGGCAGGGGGAGATCCAGTGAAGAGCTTGGAAGAGCACATGTTGAAGTGACAGCTGAATTTCTCTTGTTCAGTAGTTCAGAAATAAGACAAATCACCAGAAGAGTAAAAGAGCACTAGCTTGACAGTGATGACTGGCATAAGCTACAAACTAACTCCTGACAATAGTACAGCGAGCCAATTAGGCTCTTCCAAAGATACTGGGCTTCCATGCACTGTGAACAATACATGTCAGGTATAAACACTCACCATGATAATCCCCTTGACTTGGTGGATTGGATAGGATAATCTTCATGCAGCTGTATGGTGTATAATCGGTCCTCTTGCCTTCTTTTCCGTAGTTATGGCGGATGCTGTAGGCATAGCCCTTGTCAAACTGAATAGTAAAAATATTAAAAGGAGAATGTTTTCATGTGAACTGCACATGGTTTTAATGATTTCAGCTATTACAGGATGAAATACTGGGACTATCAAAGTTACCTACAAAACCGTTTTAGTAGAGAAAACTAAAGCCAAGCTACTGACTTTTGACAAATATATATTTTTATCAGGGGTGGGGATCCTCTTCCTTCCCAGGGGCCACTTTGAAAATTAGTACAAGCTCTGAGGGCCACACAGGTTGGGGAGTGGGAAGAGTCCAGAAGAGGATGGTCCAGATCATGGATTTGTCCTCTATTCTTGTCTGCATGCCCTCATTTCAGCTCCCTTACCCTGAACTTAGTCTTTCAGTGCTTGGGGGTAGGAACTGGATTCAGGGTCCACAACCAGAAACTGGGAAGGGGCCAAATAAAAACTAGCCACAGGCCGTATATGGCCCCCAGCCTGAGTTTCTTATTTCCTGCTGTATTATTTATTTATTTTTAAAACTTACACCCCGCTCTTTCCAAAAGGTTCAAAGCAGCTTACAATAATAAAAATATAATACAATTCAACAACATTAACATACAGAACAAAAAAAACCACCCTGTCCTCATCCTAAAACCACCCATTCCAACCCCAACCTCCCAAAAAACTTCCCAATCAATCCCTCCCCACCAAATGTCTTTATAAATAAAAAAGTCTTGCACCGCTTCCAGAAGATGCTAAGGCTCAGACTCAAATGAACCTTCTGGCAAAAGGAGTTCTGCAGTAACTGAGGAAGCCCCCCTGTGAGCCTTTGCTGTATGAACCAGACTAACAGGTGGTACCCACAGGGAGGCACTCCCAGCCAACTGTAGGGGCTGTAATGGGGCATGGAAGGACAGGCGTTCCTTCAGGCATGTGGGGTCCAGACTGTTTAGGGTTTTAAAGGTCAAAAATCACACCCTGAATCATGCCCGGAAAGCTATAGGGAACCAGTGCAGACTTCAGAGCACTAGTGTAATATGCTCCTGATGACTCATCCCTGAAAGGAGGACACTGCATTCTGCACCAGCTGCAGCTTCCGAACAGTCATCAAGGACAGCCCCATGTAGAGCATATTGCAATAATCCAGCCTCGCGGTGATGAAAGCACGTATGACGGTGGCCACTTCTGAGTCAGAAAGAAAAGGCCGCAACCTCCTCACCAGATGGAGTTGGTGAAAAGTGCTCCTGGCCACCGCTGCAACCTGACAGTCCAGATGCAACAGCACTCCAAGGCTACAAACCAGATTGACCAGAGGGTGCCCAACTCCATCAACAACAGGAATCCCAATCCCCTCCAGGTCACAAGGCCAGCCAGCCATCACCACCTTAGTCTTATCTGGATTCAGCTTCAAATCAGCTCATCTTCATCCAGTCCCTGACAGCAGTCAGGCAGATCCAAGTCAAGAAGAAAAGGCCACAGCCTTCTCACCAGATGTAGTTGATAAAATGTGCTCCTGGCCACCACTGCAACCTGACAATACAGGCTCTGCAGAGGGTCCAGAAGCACACCAAGGCTGCAAACCTAATTAGAGGGGGCTAGACCCCCTCAACAACAGGGGTTCCAGTCCCTTCCAAGTCAGAAGATCATCCAACCATCATCACTTCACCCTCATGTAGACTTGAAAACTTTGCCCAAGCATTAAAGGCCTGGCCAAGATCACCAATGATCTACTTGTCGCTAAATCTAAGCGCCACTACTCCATTCTTGTCCTCCTTGACCTCTCTGCCGCCTTTGACACTGTCGACCACTCGCTCCTCTTGGACTCGCTTTACTCTTTGGGCTTCCGCGGCTCTGTCCTTGACTGGTTCTCCTCCTACCTCTCTGAC
>QEPC01005117.1:7292105-7304703 GCA_003113815.1 Sphenodon punctatus
ATAAAACCAGAAGTGACAACGGCACAGCAGCAATTCTGGCTGGGTCAGGTTGTGACCTCTGTGCTGACATTGGTGGGGTCAGGTTGGGGAACCGAACACATGTGACCCCATCTGGGAAGCTATCCTGGCCTCACTTCTGTGCCGTGGCCAGCAACCCCCCATTACTGGCAGCAATGGCAGCCAATCATGGTGGCCCCAATCCAGGATGGGCCATGGCAGGTCAGAACATACATTCAAATCCATTGTGGTCCACTTTACCCCCGACTGACTCCGGGTTGGGAAGGGGCGGTAGCCCAGGCTGTGACTTCAGCCCTTTGCCAAGTCACAACCCGGGCTAACCGCCAACATGCCTGGGGTCAGTCCGAGGCAAACATCTGGGGACCCGAGCACAAACGTTACAGTAACCTGTAGGCCACAGCGGGTCACTATCATGTTTGTTTTTACCCAAAGTAACATGTTAAATATTTTTCAGCTGCTGTGTTTTCAACCATTTTATTCCACTCCTATCTACATTAAGTCATCCTTTGCCAGTGATGCATATATACTTATAAAATTACTATTTAAGTGGTTATAGAGTCTTAGGTATAGAGCTGGAAGGTAACCCAAATGTTAGAGTCCATTCCCCTGCTGTTAAGCAGGATCCACAGCATCTATACCACGCTATCCATAAAGGTTTGTCTAACCTATTTTTAAAGTCATCCAGCGATGAAGCCTCTGTCTACAACCTCCCTAGGCAAGTTATTCCACTGCCTAACTATACTGGTAGTTAGAAATTTTTTTTAATGTTTAACCTAAAACTTTTCTCCTTGAAGTTAAGCCCATTACCTCTAGCCTTATCCACAGCGGTCAGGGAGAAGAACTGGACACCTTTTTCCATATAGCAGCCTTTTACATAATTGAAAACTGTTACCATATTCCCCCTTTAATTATTCATTCTTCATATAGCTCAAGCAATGTGCCTGGCACTGAACACTCACTGGAGACGTGTCTGAGGGTGGGATAGGGAAGTTTACAAACTAGGAGTGACAAGGGACAGGAGACAAGAAGGGAGAGTAAAACAGAGAGAGGGGGCTGTATTCATGAAGTTGAGAAGTCACAAATGCACATGCTTAGCTTAGTTGCAGGAGAGAAGGGGACCTTGATTGATAGGACAATGGAAGGAGCATCAGTGAGCATTCTCTGTAGGGGTGAGGAGCCAGAGAAGGTTCAATGGAAGAGGTTGGTTTGTCAGGGGGAGGGAGCAGAGGATATGTGCAAGTCTTTTTTCTAGGTTAAACATCCTCAGGTCTTTCAGTCTCTCCTCTTCAGTTTTCTAGGAGATAAACCTAGAAAACTGTTCCCCCCCCATTTATTTTTTGAAAGGGAGGATTTCCCTGCTGTCCCTTTCCCAACAGCCATTGATGACACTCAGAAGGAAGGGAAGGAGCCTGTTCTGCAAGCTCAACCCCCAGGATGGGGAATGCTGTCAGGGGATGGAAGCGAGGTTGGGGCAGGTTCTGGGCAGAAGCAGCTGGAAGGGGGTTGTACTGTGGGCACCACATGGCTGCACTGGGGATGATAAGGCACACTGCCCTCTCCCACCAACTGCCAAACATCAAACCAGAAGTACTCCATTGATGGCAGCTCTGCCACGGGGAAATGGGGGTTAGATCGGGCGACACGGGGTGGGAACAGAGACCAGGAACCAAGTGAGGGGCTCCCAGGTAAGACTGGTGATGCCCTTCCCACAATCCCTTGTACCAGCCCCCTCTCCCCCCCAATGCTACTGTTGAGCTGGGTCTTTGGGGCTGCAGCTCATTGGTTTGGGGGAGGATGCCCTAGTGTCTCCTTGGGGCTATGGAGGGCAGGAGGTGCTCAGAATTCGCAGGCTGGGGACACCCCCCACCTCTTCCAAGAATCCCCAGAACTCAGACTGGAGCAGACCTCGCATGGCGGGGCACTGAGACTTGTTCCCAGCATGACCAGTGGTGTGGGGGAGGGTGACCCATGGACACTTGGGCAGGGGGTGGGGAGGGAGAGACAGGAGCAGATGCCCACCCATAGTTCCGTCACTCCACTGCTGGCCCCCCTGAATCTTGGGCTCCCACACCCCCAGTTTTGGTTGGTGGTGCCCCCCCCATCAGCCGGAGTAGCAATGGGGATTCCGGGGGCATTCTGCAGAATGGGGGAATTCGCCAGCAGTGCACCTCTCCCTCCCTCGGGTGCCTGTGTTACACGGTGCCCCCTCCTCCTTGCACTTACCAGTGTCGGTCTAGTGGGGCCGATCCAAAAAGGTGGCAGGGGGGCTGAAGTCAGCATGGCCCCGCCCCCAGTCCTCATTCATTATTGAGGTGGTATTTAAAACCTAGCTTTGAAGTGCTTACAATAATTATAACAGTCTAGAATAATAAAATAAAATCATGCTAGAAACAGTTTTATCCATTAATTTTCTTAATTTTTATAGAACTGAAAATTGACTTTAAATAAAAAAAGGTGCTTCTCTGCACAGCCTGGAGACCCAGGGGAGGGGATGATCCCTGGTTGGCATGTGCAAAATTAAACTCCTAAGAAGAGACTGGGGCAGGGTTTCAAAGGAGGTGGGATACATGTGGTGGGAATATGTTGTCGGAAGAGGGATGGAGAGGGAGAAGTGTAGGAACTTGGGATAGGTGCAGGGAAGCTGTAGGTTGGGGGTGAAAACGTAAGACAGAGGGCACTGGCTGTGCTGAGCTCTCAGGAGGGGGGAGGCTCAGCGCTCAGCCCCGGTCAGCACCAGCTGGCTCTCAGATCTCCTGGGCACCCCCCACTGGGGTCCTCAGATCCCCCCCATGCTGCGTCTCGACCAACCAGACTTAGGTTGGTTCCCACACTAAGGGAGGCTCAGCACTCAGGTCTTGGGTCATTCAGCGGAATTGACTCCTGGATATCCCCAGCACATCCCTCACTAGAGTCCTCAGAGCACCCCCATGCAGTCTTTCCATTCCCCCAGGCTTCTAAGCTGGGTCCCATGTGGCCGGTTTATACTCCCCCGCCTTCCCCCAGCTGCGGGGAAGCAAGCCAGCTCCAACACTGGGGGAAGGGGAGGCTCACTGTGCTCAGGTTCTGGGGGTCAGTGGGGCTAGCCCCGGTCCCACCCAGCAGCCCCTGGGGTCCTCTGAGCCCCCTATGTCTCCCCTTTCCTTAGACTTACAGGAGCAGGGCAATCTGAAGTAGCAACACAAGCGGTGGCAGTGAACAGATGCTCCACTCCATGAGACCAGGCCTCTCCTGTGGCCAGTTTAAAACTTCCCACACCCCAGCTGTGGGGAAGCAATCCGACTCAGACACTGGGGGTGGCTCACTACACTCATGCCAAGCTGGGGATCAGTGGGGCTGGCCCCGATCCCCCCAGCACCAATCTGGGATCCTTAGAGCCTCCCCACCTATGTCTCCACTCACCCACCCGACTTATGGAACTGAGACAGTCTGAAGCAGCAACACAGGTGGCATTGGTGGCAGCGAGCAGACGCTCCGCTCCAGGGGGCTGGACCACGCACGCGGCCTGTTTAAAACCTCCTCCAGCCTGGGGAAGCAAGTCAGCTCAGGCCACGGGGCTAGCCTCGCTCCCCCCATGCTTATCATGAGCCTCTCCATATTTCTCTCTCCACCCCCAGGAACTCACTGAGCTCAGGGGAGGTCCTCTATGCAGCCTCCACACACACCCAGGCCAAGTTATTTGTGTGTGCAGGTGGCCAGTCCCAGAACTGGGGATCCACAGTCCCCTCCATCCAGTCCCTCCCCCCTTCTTCACGTGGCCGCTCGGCACTGTGTCTGCTCGGCTTGACTTGTCTCCAAGCCGGGAAGGGGGGGGGCTGAGGTTGGACTAGCTACTGAGGCTTCTGCAGGGTCCTAAAGATCATTGGGTTTGGGCCCTGCTGCTCCTTTGTAGCCAAGTGGTGGTCGGCGTCTACTCCATTCTGCACACGCGCCAGTGCAGCAGAACTAACTTTTTTTATCTTTAATTACTCTTTATTGGCTTCACAAAACACCATCAGAATACAACAGCACTTGATCGACATCTCAGGCTCTGTGCCTGTGAAGCCTTGGGGCTCAACGCATCGGGGGAAAGGAGGATCTTCTTCATATTTTGCATATACGATGGTCCCCACAAATATAACCCATGGTTAAATTTTCAGAACTGCAGCTCAATTGGGTTTTTTCAATATATGGGCATTACAAACTGGCATTTATAATGGAGAGAGGTCCTGCCTGTAACTTAAATTCAGATATTTTTATCACAAAGAACTATGTACAATTCACATACAATTTTGATAAAAAGATTTTTTTTAAACAATTTTCCTCTCATAACCGAAGACAAGATTCAAAGGTGGATCTGTGATGTTTCCAAATAAATAATTTTTATATTAAAATACTAAAATAAATCTGTACACAAAACAACTCCGGAAACGAGAGAGGAGAGACACAAGGAGGTGAGTGACTGATAATGTAAATACATCAGAAAGTGATAAAACTTCATAATTCCATCATCCAAAAAGAAAGGAGTAGGAGTAAACAAAAGGCAGAAGAGCAACCCCACACTAGTTGACCATAAGGCACTTTGGGGCCTTAAAAATCTATGAATTGATGGTGAGTTTTTGACTGGCTGCCAGTGCCTTCTTTTGCTTACCCCGAGTTTGTCAATCTTTTCAAGCCCATGAGTTCAAGAAAAACATGAATCCTTGAGCACTACGTGCAATTATCACAGATTTACTCCTTTTAGAATTTCTCTAGCTTAAACAAAAAAAAACAACCCGTACCAGCACAGGACTCTCCTTACCACACATAGGGGATTGTATTTTATTTATTTAAAACATTTTATACCCCACCCCTCCTGCCAGGCAGCCCAGGGCGGCTAACAAAATCGATCAATAAAAATACAATAAAATATATAGAAGCTTTAAATAACATATAACAATAAAATGGGAAGAACAAAACTCGCAACACCCTCACCCCTCACCAAACACCTGACAGAACAGCCAGGTCTTACAACTCCTGCAGAAACCCGGGAGGTCTGGGGCCACCCACCAGGAGTTCCACCCCCCACCCGGNTATATGGGGAAATTTCCCTTGATATTTCTAACTTGTTACACATTTCCTCCCAAGTCTGCATTGCCATACTTGCAAAGGGGTGCCTCAGCACCTGTTTCCTATTTATTTTTTTACCATCTGTTAGTATGTCCACAAATGCCTCCACCTGGCAGGCCTCTTTTTCCATTACCAGCCAGTCAGGATTGCTTTTTCCCTGATACCATATTTTTACCCCTCTGAGAGCTGCAGCCCAATAATATAGTTGCATGTCTGGTAGATGTTGACACCCCTTGTCTTTGCTAGTGTATAGTATCTCTCTTCTAATTCTAGGTTTTTTTCTCTGCCATAAGATGCGTGATACTATTTTATTTATTGTTTGAAAGTAGTCCTTGGGGAGTTGAATTGGTAACACAAAAGTGTAGAGTAATTTAGGGAGTATCAGCATTTTAACCAAGTTTAGTCTGCCTATCCATGATACTTGTAATCTTTTCCATTCTTCCTCTTTATGCCTTAAATTCTCTAATAGAGGAAGGAAATTTCTTTTATATAGATCCTTCCACTTCTTTGTGATCTGTATACCCAGATACTTAATACTGTCTGCTTGGAGCGCGAATGGTGTCACCATTGTTCTTTCCGTATTGGTGAGTTTCTCTTCATTAAACATTAGCATCTCTGATTTGTCCACATTCACTTTATACCCTGAATTCTTCCAAATCTTTCTATTACCCCCAACAAACTTGGTATCGACCTAGGCAGATCAGAGAGACTCAGCATGATGTCATCAGCATACATTGCCAATTTAAATTCTGTATTTTACACTTTGATCCCTTTTATTAGTTGCTCAGCCCTAATAGCCATCGCTAAAGGTTCAATGGCGATGTTAAACAACAGGGGGGATAAGTGGGCACCCCTGTCTGGTTCCTCTGGTTATTTTAATATTTGATGACTGATATCAGTATCTTAGCTCTTGGGGCCTTATATATTATTTCCATCCACTGCAGGAATGCGCCGGTAATTCCCAGCCTTTTCATAGTCTCAAATAGGTATGTATATTCGACCACGTCAAAGGCCTTTCTCTGCATCCAGCACCACTATTGCCGCTGGGATCTGATTGGCCTTTACATGTGATATGATGTTAACTATTTTTCTTATATTGTCGATCCCAAGTCGTCCCAGGATAAAGCCGGTCTGGTCTGTATTTATAAAGTTAGGGATGATCACCATTAGTCTGTTTGCCAAGATTTTAGTGAATAATTTAGTATCTGTGTTTATTAATGATATAGGTCGGTATCCACTGCAAATCTCTAAATTCTTTCCTGGCTTAGGGCACAATGTTATAGTGGCATCATAAAATGTGTCAGGCAGTTTCCCTTGATTTAATATTGAATTATATACTCTGGTTAGTATTGGGGCTNCCTTGATAGATGAAAGTCAGCTTAGCTGGGTAGTATACTTATGCTTTAATGCCTGCTTTGCTTAGAGTTTCTATTTGGTTTCTCCATGCCTTCCTCCACTGCACTGTCTCTATCGCCAAATCAGGGAAGATGGATATTTTGACCCCCCTCAAACAGCATTTTCTTGGTGCTTCTAGCCTCTCTGAGGATCTCTTCTTTATCCAAATATCTCAAGAACTTAACAATAACTGCTCTTGGCGGGAGCTGATCTTTGGGCTTGGGTCTTAGAGAGCGGTGGGCCCTTTCTATTTCTACTGCATGTAGTGCAGGTTTCTCTAGGAACAAGTTTTTAAATATTTCATGCAGCAGGTCTCGCACGTTGTTGTTTTCTCTCCCTTCGGGAATTCCCATTATTCTCAAATTGTTTCTTCTGGACCGGTTTTCCAAGTCCTCTACTTTATTTTTCAGTTCTTGCAACTCCACCTCTGTATGGGTAATTTTTTGTTCTGCAGTGTTCCCCCAGTACTCCTGATCGCTTATCCTCTGCTCTAATATATCCATTATTTTATTTATTCCCTCCACCTGCCCTTTTAAATCCTCCAGCGTGGAGTTTGTTCTGTTTATGCCTGCTTTGTTCACAGCTAGGTCTCTTTTTATAGATTTTAACATGTCCATTACTTGCATCTTCGACTCTGCCTCCTCCGGCGGGTCTCTCCCTGCCGCACCTGCCATCTTGTTTTCCCCCCGCGTCGGCTTTCCTCTAGCTGCGGCACAGGGTACAAAAACTATCTATGGTCGAGTCAGCCTCCTTTTTTTTTTGTCTCCACTCATTCCTTGCACTTTGTGCTGGGTCCTTGAGCTTTTTGGGAGAGTTTTTCTGGTTTTTTAGCTGCGTCTTTGCATCGGGCGCCGGGAGCTCAGTTCAACGCGACCTGCTGCCCGCGCATGCCCATGTGACCCCCTTCTAGTTCACTTCTAAGGTTGCTGCAACATTATAAGTAACAGCTATGCAGCTAGTGGACACTATATTATAGAGCCATGGGAATGGCTCTATAGCTAAGACAGTCTGCATTTTTTTTATTTGCATTTTTTAGCCGCCCCCTTCATGCCTACGGCATCTCGGGGCGGCATACAAAATAATAAAATATACAATAAAATCCAATAATAATATAAAACATTTTTTTTAAATCATGTAAAAAAAACCAAATTTTCTCCCCACAGCTATCCCACCCTCCCCAAAGGCCTGGGTGTGTATTCTGATTCATTCCTCAATTTAGATTTTGAAAATATATTGTGTAGTTCTTAAGTAACAATGTTTTGAATTCTCATGTTATCCAATGGAGAGACTGAGATTTTAATAGAGATGTGAAGGCTCAGAAAAAACGAAGGAAAATCAGAACAGGTTTTTTTCTGTTTTTTCCCCCCCGAGGCCTCCCCCCAAAAAAAAATTGGATAAATTGAAAATATTTGGAAAAAATTAAAAAACCTCACGAAATGGTTTTTGAATGATGAATAAAATGTTTAAGACAAGGTTTTCTTGTATTGCTACCCTTTACTCCCCCCCAAATGTCTTCTATGTAAATAAGTCTTACTAAGTAAGTCTTCTCACATACTGGCAAAACTTGAGAGATGCTAGAGTTCAGCAGCTTCTAGCTCCATTTGTAACAAAAATTACTTTTTTAAAAATTACATTAAAAAATTAGTACATTTGTCATTATTGTCTGAATAAACTATACTTTTAAATTTAATAAATATACCAAACATGATAATTTCATGAGCAGTTATACACAAAACATTTTATGTTCTAAAAGTAGCAAAGTGAATTTAGATCTGTAAAGGGTGCTAAGAAAATAAGTTTTGCATATATTTCAATTTTTCCCAAAATTTCCATTTTTTCCCCCAAAACCCCCCAAAACCTGTTTTTTTCCCCTATGGCCAAAAGTTCCGGAAATTGTACATCTCTAGATTTTAATGTCAGGATGGATGTGGGTTAGGCATATAACATACATACATTTTATGTACGTCTCCCTCTATGCTGTCACATAGAACAGAATGGGTATATGTGCATAGGATATAGGTAAAGAGATTATTATATGTAGATGATATACGTACATACATATTTATTTATTTATTTATTTCACAAATTTGTATCCCACCACTCCTCCCACAGGGAGCCCAGGGCAGCTAACAGCAATAATAAATATAAAAATAAAAATACAATTACAATTAAAATATATCCCCCAATTAGATGATAATAAAAACATAAAAAACAAAGAGACCCTCCACCCACCCCAATCCGAAACGCATCCAACCCATTACCCCTCTGCCTTGCCAAACACCTGACGGAACAGCCAGGTCTTACAGTTCTTGCGAAAGATCAGGAGGTCCAGGGCCAGGTGAGCTCCCACCAGAAGGGAATTCCAGAGGCGAGGCACGGCCACCAAGAACACCCTTTCCTGCATGGCCCCCCAGGAAACCCGAAGGACCTCTAATACGGCACCCCCGGACAACCGCAGGGATCGTTCTAGAACCTGGGGAGTGAGGCGATCTTACAAGTAAGATCCGTGTAGGGCCGTGTAGGGCTTCATAGGTCAAAACCAACACTTTGAATCAGGCCCAAAAGACTACTGGCAGCCAGTGCAGAGACCGGAGCACTGGTGTAACCAGCCCCACCAGGAGCCGGGTCGCTGCATTCTGCACCAGCTGCAGCTTCCGAGCCGTCACCATAGGTAGCCCCACGTAGACCGCATTACAGTAGTCTAACCGAGAAGTATTAAAAGCATGGATGATCGTGGCCAGATCCGGAGCCGAAATCAGCGGCCGAAGCCGCCACACCAGATGTAACTGGCGGAAGGCACTCCTCGCCACAGACTCCACCTGGAGATCCAGGCGGAGCTGCGCATCGAGCAGCACCTCCAGGTTCCGCACCTGGGAAGTCAGAGGAGAACAGATCCCATCTATCGAGAGAGCCACCACATCCACAGACTTACCCACTAACATCACCTCTGTCTTGTCAGGATTCAGTTGCAGCCAATTAGCCCTCATCCAGTCCCCCACAGCTGCCAAACACCGGGTAAGCACCGAGACAGCCGGGCCTGGGTCAGTTGAAAATGAGAGGTAGTTGGGTATCATCCACATACTGATGACAACTCACCCCCGTACCTCCTGATCACCTCACCAAAAGGCTGCATATAGACATTGAACAAGAGAGGGGACAAGACAGAACCCTGCGGGACCCCACATGGGAGGTCTGGGTATGATATAAAACAATCACTGAGTGCCACCCGCTGAGTTCTCCTGATCAGGAATGAGCGGAACCATACAAGAATGATTCCGCCCACCCCCGCACTGTCCAGCAGGCACATCACCAACATCTCATGGTCAACTGTATGAAATGCAGTCAAAAAATCTAACAGGACCAATAGGGTCGAGCGACCCCGGTCCTTTTCATGGCGGCGATCATCTACCAAGGTCACAAGTGCTATCTCTGTGCCAGGACCCAGACAAAAGCCACACTGAGAGGGATCGAGATAACAGACGCAGTCAAGATGCCCCTGGAGCTGCTGAGCCACTACCCATTCAATAACCTTCCCTAAAAAGGGAAAGTTAGAGACAGGCCGATAGCTGGCAGAGGAGTCAGCGTC
The DNA here is from genome assembly GCA_003113815.1 of Sphenodon punctatus. Classification (NCBI taxonomy): domain Eukaryota; kingdom Metazoa; phylum Chordata; class Lepidosauria; order Sphenodontia; family Sphenodontidae; genus Sphenodon; species Sphenodon punctatus. The sequence continues at coordinate 7,302,190 of QEPC01005117.1, forward strand.
AAGCAATGGTTTCTTGAACAAAGACCATACCACCGCCTCCTTGAGGCAGCTCAGCACTCTGCTCTCCCACAGGGAGGCATTGACCACCCAGCCAACAACGGCCCCATTGTCTCCCGGCATCTCTTAATTAGCCAGGACAGGCACAAATCTAATTCATAAGAGGTGGCTCGAACTGCCCCAAGCACCTCCACCACATCAGCGGGTGTCACCGACTGAAAGTGATCCCACAAAATCGGACAAGCCGGGGTTTCTACAACCTCTACATCCTCCACTGTATTAAATGCGGCATCAAGGTCTTGGTGAATACGAGCGATTTTCTCCGCAAAATAATCCGCAAAACGGTCACAGCGGGCAGATGACTCACCCCCCCCCCCCNAACTGTATCCAACCCTATGGGGTCCCTTTTGTGGAGTGTCACGCCTTTTGGCTCCCTGCCCCCCACCTGCCCTTTGCATCAATGCAATATTAACCTTATGTCTATAGCATTATATAAACAACTTATAACTTATTAGTCCTCTCCCAAACTGGTGTATCACCTTTAGTTATTCATTATTGCACCTCTTGTTTTCTTTCATCCCACTGCTTTGTCTTTTAGTGTTTGAGTCTTAAAGTTCTCCAGCTCAGTTTCTTTTGTGAAGAAGTATCTCCTTCCTTGATAGATGAAAGTCAGCTTAGCTGGGTAGTATACTTATGCTTTAATGCCTGCTTTGCTTAGAGTTTCTATTTGGTTTCTCCATGCCTTCCTCCACTGCACTGTCTCTATCGCCAAATCAGGGAAGATGGATATTTTGACCCCCCTCAAACAGCATTTTCTTGGTGCTTCTAGCCTCTCTGAGGATCTCTTCTTTATCCAAATATCTCAAGAACTTAACAATAACTGCTCTTGGCGGGAGCTGATCTTTGGGCTTGGGTCTTAGAGAGCGGTTGGCCCTTTCTATTTCTACTGCATGTAGTGCAGGTTTCTCTTGGAACAAGTTTTTAAATATTTCATGCAGCAGGTCTCGCACGTTGTTGTTTTCTCTCCTTTCGGGAATTCCCATTATTCTCAAATTGTTTCTTCTGGACCGGTTTTCCAAGTCCTCTACTTTATTTTTCAGTTCTTGCAACTCCACCTCTGTATGGGTAATTTTTTGTTCTGCAGTGTTCCCCCAGTACTCCTGATCGCTTATCCTCTGCTCTAATATATCCATTATTTTATTTATTCCCTCCACCTGCCCTTTTAAATCCTCCAGCGTGGAGTTTGTTCTGTTTATGCCTGCTTTGTTCACAGCTAGGTCTCTTTTTATAGATTTTAACATGTCCATTACTTGCATCTTCGACTCTGCCTCCTCCGGCGGGTCTCTCCCTGCCGCACCTGCCATCTTGTTTTCCCCCCGCGTCGGCTTTCCTCTAGCTGCGGCACAGGGTACAAAAACTATCTATGGTCGAGTCAGCCTCCTTTTTTTTTTTTTTGTCTCCACTCATTCCTTGCACTTTGTGCTGGGTCCTTGAGCTTTTTGGGAGAGTTTTTCTGGTTTTTTAGCTGCGTCTTTGCATCGGGCGCCGGGAGCTCAGTTCAACGCGACCTGCTGCCCGCGCATGCCCATGTGACCCCCTTCTAGTTCACTTCTAAGGTTGCTGCAACATTATAAGTAACAGCTATGCAGCTAGTGGACACTATATTATAGAGCCATGGGAATGGCTCTATAGCTAAGACAGTCTGCATTTTTTTTATTTGCATTTTTTAGCCGCCCCCTTCATGCCTACGGCATCTCGGGGCGGCATACAAAATAATAAAATATACAATAAAATCCAATAATAATATAAAACATTTTTTTTAAATCATGTAAAAAAAACCAAATTTTCTCCCCACAGCTATATCCCACCCTCCCCAAAGGCCTGGGTGTGTATTCTGATTCATTCCTCAATTTAGATTTTGAAAATATATTGTGTAGTTCTTAAGTAACAATGTTTTGAATTCTCATGTTATCCAATGGAGAGACTGAGATTTTAATAGAGATGTGAAGGCTCGGAAAAAACGAAGGAAAATCAGAACAGGTTTTTTTCTGTTTTTTCCCCCCCGAGGCCTCCCCCCCCAAAAAAATTGGATAAATTGAAAATTTGGAAAAAATTAAAAAACCTCACGAAATTGTTTTTTAATGATGAATAAAATGTTTAAGACAAGGTTTTCTTGTATTGCTACCCTTTACTCCCCCCAAAATGTCTTCTATGTAAGTAAGTCTTACTAAGTAAGTCTTCTCATATACTGGCAAAACTTGAGAGGTGCTAGAGTTCAGCAGCTTCTAGCTCCATTTATAACAAAAATTACTTTTTTTAAAATTACATTAAAAAATTAGTACATTTGTCATTATTGTCTGAATAAACTATACTTTTAAATTTAATAAATATACCAAACATGATAATTTCATGAGCAGTTATACACAAAACATTTTATGTTCTAAAAGTAGCAAAGTGAATTTAGATCTGTAAAGGGTGCTAAGAAAATAAGTTTTGCATATATTTCAATTTTTCCCA
>QEPC01005117.1:7304781-7329161 GCA_003113815.1 Sphenodon punctatus
CCTTCAATGCCTACCATGGATCACACTGGATACCTCCTCACAGACCACCCCTCTTTAAAAATCACAGCTACACCTCCCCCCCATCCCTCCGACCGCAGCTGGTGTTGTACGGAATACCTGGCCGGAACAAGATCAGCCAGGATAGGCCCCAATTTATTGTCCAGCCAGGTTTCCGTAATGCATGCGAGATCGGCGGCATAGTCCAGGATTACCTCCTGGACTGTTGTTGCCTTATTTGTCACCAACCTCGCATTAACCACCACCAAAACCGGGCTGGGGGCCCCCTGACCAAGTCACACCCGTTCACCTACTGGTGGAGGAGTAAGTGGGACGTGCACTAGGCACCTGTCCCGCCTCCCCACTCCTCCACCTAAGACCACATCTCCCCTGGCCTATCACAACCTCAATAGCCGCGCCTGCCTCTCTCCCCTGGTTGCCCCCCCTGGCTGCGAGGGAGATCTCCCCTTTCCCCAAAATATCCCCCACCCCACTCTCACTCCTTCCCCCCACCCCACTCCTTGGTGCTCCCTCTCACAGAGAGTCCCTCTTCCCTGTCATTCGGGCAATGCCCCCTGTCTCACCGGGAGGCAAAGCCCACCTCCCTCCTACCTCCCCCCCAATCCTCCTGGGTCTCCCTCTCTCACTGGGAATCCCATCTCCCTCACATTCTGGCAGTGCCTCCCCCTCTCACGGGGAGGCCACCCCCCCTTTCCCAAAGGCCATCCGCTGTCCTCTCACCCAGGGAATTAACCCTTTCCGCTTGCCCCCCACCCTCACAGAACACACGCCTCATTCCCCACCCCTGATAAAAATACACAAGCAAAACTAAAAAATGACAGAACCTCCTGCCCCATGTCCTGCTAAGTGTCACGTCTAAGGGCCCTTGGGTGCAGCCCTTAGGCGCGCTGCCTGTGGCGCGTGCTTGTGGTGCCTGCCAGGCGGCAGGCCATTTTTGGACGCGCCAGGAGACCTGGAAGTCTAGGCCGTGCGCCCAGGCCCTGCCCTCCTCCTCCAAGCGGGAAGGAGAAGATGGTACCTGGGGAGCCGGGCAGCACAAGTCCTTGGGGGCCAGGTCCCGAATCAGCATCAGCGGTGGCATTGGCAGCGGTGGTGAGGGCAACAGCACCCCGGTAAGCCCCTCAAAGATGGTGGTGGCTGAAATTTGATTCTCGGTTTCTTGTGTTTGCAAGAACAAGATGAGAATTGTGATTCTCATCGACAAACAAGAAGAAGATGAGAATCAGCTGGATTCTAGGCAAGACAAGCGAGAATCTCAAAAGAACAGAATACCCAGTGCTGACTGGGGGAGGGAAGGAGAAGGAAGCCACTCCGTTCGTGGCCCAACTTTCTTGCTTTGTCTGCAGCTGGCACCTGTCTCAGTGGGGAAAGCTTTCTGAAGGCAAATTTTCAGGAATGGGAGAAGGAGAGCAAGAACAAGGGGGCAGGCTCAGCTGATATCTTAGTCTTGTATTGGCTAGCAGGAGTCAGAAGCAAATAAAATGTTGAAACTCTGTACTGAGCCCACTTCCTCCCTTTAGCTTTCCTGCCTACCATTTGGAAGTCCTTTCCAGATGGGAGGGCAGAATGGATGAGGCAGATCTTTAGTATTGGCTAGCAAGAGTCTGAGCACCCAATAGAAGGCAGAAAAGCTGTGCTCAGCCCACCTTTTCCCTTCAGTTCCCACCCTCCCATCCATTTCCAGCCCCAGACAAGTTAATCACATGGGCAAACATGCAAATCAACTACATTCCTTCTCCCTGCTTCCAGATGGACCACCCTCATGCAGTAACTGAAAAGAATGCATACCATTCAGAGATATAGTCGAGTGTACTAACTACTCAGTTACCGTGCCTACTCAAGTAAAGATTACTGGCTATAAAATCAAGACACAGCAGAAATACTTTAGGGATTTTACTTTATTTTGATTACCTTTATATTTTGGGGATTAAAACAAATAGAGTTTACTTGTGTTTTGATACAACATTTATGTGCAGCTATATAACAAACTGAAGTAGGATCAACATATAGTTTTTGTCAAATTAAAATGGAAACACACGTTAAAAGCCAAAACGTGCACATATATTGTAACTCCTGCAGGGCTGGGGTGGGTGTCTGTTGGGTCCACGCCAGAGACCTGGGGGCGGGTGAGTGGCCTTGCCCCGCCCCATGCTTCCCGCTGGCGGAAGGGAAGCAGTGCCCGGTGGGGCTGTCACTCAAAGGCTCTGTCTGCAGCCTCCATGAAGGCAATTGCAGCAGCCCTTCTATCAGTTCTCTTTTCCCTTGTCTTCTGCTACCTGGGACCAGTAATTAGTGGCAGTCGTTTAAAGCTCCCACTGCCTCCTGGAGAAAAAGTCTACGGAGAGAATGGCTACTCTGATCACCTTTCCACAGAGGCTGTAGCCAGAAGCTTTCAGTGACAGCCCCGCTGGGGAGAGTTTCGCTGCCACCTGGATCAGGGGGGAAGCATACAGGTGGGAAAGAGGACTTCAAACCGTTGGTGCCAATTCACAGTCCCCGCGCATTCTGGGTCGGGTTCTGCTGCAGCACAGAACCCAGTTAAAACGCCTCCCAGTCCCCCTTATCCATTGCGCCCACTCAAAAATCCCCACCCCCAACACCACTGCATCCATCTAACCAGCATTACATGTCTCAGAATGTTCGTCATAACTATTTTTCTGTAGACCAAAGTAGCATAACCTAGGGCATATACTTCCTGCTTTAGTATATTGTATTAGAAGTATAACCCACCCCACCTTAATACTCACACTCCTTTAATTTTTCATGACAGTCACAGCAACTTACACCCTCCAAAATCTGAGAAAAGTCCTACAACGAAAGCGGTTACCAACCCGGAAGTGCCTCAAAACTCCAATGCAAGTTAATAGCTACTGGAGATCCCACCCATCTTATACAATAAGCAAAACAAAAACAAAAAAATGGCTATCCAATTTCTGTTCGAAAACAAAATATTTTTATACTCCACAACAAAAGCTTTTTACTCAGCTTCAGAATTCCATTTCTGATCCATAAGCAAATTTTAATTAAATATACTAATTAAATATGGTAAAAAAAGTCTTGATTAGCATCAGTTGTGTAAAAAATACTGTTGACTTGCTTGCCTTTGGGACCTACCCCTGGTTGTCTTCGAAGAGAAAAATTCTACACATGCAGTATTCTCCCATCTAAACAGCTGCTGAAGTTTTCCCAAGATTATAGGTTGTAGTGGTTGTTTTTTTCTTAGTCATACTGGATATTCTATGGTGCTGTCTAACTGCTATGCAAAGGAAATTCTATTTTATTCTTTTTGGAGCCAGCATGTTTTCTCACCAACAATTATTTCTTTCCAACCACTATGCAAAGGTTAATTTCATGTTAAGATCTTACGTTAGAATAGGAAATAATACTCCCACCCCACCCAAAACATTTTAATTGTTATATACTCCACAAATATGTCCTAATATTTGTTTTTGCCCATTATTCTCAACCAAACTAACTTTCGATTTATGTATTTTTTACTTCTTTAAAAATTAAAATATTCTAGGCTAAAAAGCAGCAGTAAGTTTCCATCTTTGAACTTTAAGATTTACTAAAAGGGAGGAAAAAATAGGACATTATTGAAAAATAGATGGCATCTGATTCCACAGTAGTATCTTATGGACTTGTGAAAATAAGAAAATAGTGGTCCCTCAAGGTCACCTCCACAGTTTCCCTTAGCAACAACAGTATTGCTAAGACTGGGTAAACAGTATGATTGGGCAATAATGCAGCTGGTTAGTCTAAATTTGTTGCTAGTTTTGACCTTGCATGAAATTATCCTCCTTGCTACACAGGTGACTGAATTTCATTCTAACATTTGACTAACTATAAATAATAAATACTATTTATTATTTATATAGTACCAACTAAGTGCCTGCTGCTGAGCAGTTGTGACTAGAGACAGATCCCTACCCTGAAGATGAAGACAAGAACTTGTGCTGGATGTGAATGGGGAGAGGGAGACAGCAGAGGAAACAGAAAGGTTGGACATGATCTAAACTGAGGAGGGATAACCGTGTCAGGAGAGGGTTGAACTGAGATGAGAAGGTCAACATGATAGTGGAAAAGGCCAATAAGGCTGCATTTGCAGTAGCCAAGGAAAGATCTGACTAGAGCATGGGCTAGGATTTTGGTAGTGGGAGCATTAAGGAAGGGTTAGATTTTAGGGAGATGTGACAGTTCTTTAGAATACGGTGAATACGAGGTAAACGGAGAAGGAGAGGTAAAAGGGTAAAGACAGACATGTAGCCAGTGTGGCAGTGACCCAACACGGGAAGTCGCAGAAAACATGGTCCGGGCCATGTCAGGGTATCGCCCATACATGCCCACCACCATTCCACAGTCTGAACAGCCCGGGAAGGGCTGCAAAAGGCATGTGAGCAGCCAGTCCCACCCCTTCACCGCGCCCAGCACTGCACCCAACCATGGACGAGCAGCCATGGCAACCATGGTGGCTGGCCACAACAGACATCATAGACTGGTGACTGATGAAAGTGTATGTGTGGGGGTGTCACAGTACACCCCACACCCCCGATCCAGAACACCCCTAAGACTGTATTGCTTGGCTGCCCCAGCACTCCCCACCCCACATCCGGAACCCTCCCCTGGCCTCTACTGCCCAGCACACACCCCGGCCAGATGGGGATCCAGTACCTCCATCCCCATCTGCTGCCAGTTGGATTCCTGGTGGATCCCCTGGACTCCAGGATCCAGCAGGCAGCAGGATTCTGACTGCAGCATGGCCAGGGGGGACACTCGGCTGGGTGACCAGTGGGCATGGGCAGGGTGAGGGGCCAAAGAATCTGTGAGGAGCACTTGCTCCCCAAGGCCCACTCCCTACATGTCACCCATGACAGACATGATAGCCACTGTGGCCTGCTTTGGCCCAGGTGGGCGGGCATTAGCCTGAGCTGTGACTTGGGGGTTTCTGGAGGTCAGAGCCTGGCCTAGCCGCTGACATGGCCCAGGACAATCCCAGCCCAACATCTGGCAGCGAAAAAATAGATGTGTCGGTGGCTCAGGGGCCACCATCATGTCTGTTTTTACCCAACAATGAATCCCAGGCTGGGGAACAGGCTGGATGGGGACACCATCCATCAAAAGAGAGAAAGGATGGTTTGGGGCGGGTGGGAAGACACGGAATTCAGTCTTGAACATAGATGATGGTAAGGCATCCAAGCAGAGATGTTGAAGACAGTTGGTGATGTGAAACTGGATGGAAATGGAGGAAGCAGGGATGAAAGGAAAAATTAGGTGTCATCAGCATACAAGTGATAGTGTAATGAGATTAAGGGTATAATCAGACACATCAGACCAATTTTTGCATGCTGAGAGGCAGGCAAATTCAGTTGCCACACTGCAGGGACAGCACGGAGAGCAAAGCAGATAGTCAGCCCCTCACGGGCAGGCTGTTGTCGGCCATCCTGCCATGCCCTGGGGCAGTCCCAGGCACTGGCCACACACACAGGCACCCAGACACATCTCACTTACCCTCCATCCGGGCCTTGACATAGCTGAGCAGGAATACCACCATTGCCCCACGTTGGACCTCACCGCAGGGATGTGTCAAACTGGGACCAGGCCCACGAGCGGCTGCGCACGACCTCAAGTTGGGCAGCCTTACTGACTTCGGGCAAGGCTTTTCCAAGGATGAACATAACAACGTAAGTGCCACCCTGAGTCAGATGAATGGTCCATCAAGCCCAGCATCCTTGGCCAATCTCAATCGCATGGGAGAAAAACCAACCGTCACAATGGGCAATCCATTTCCCGTTGTTCACTCCCAGCTCCCGAAAGTAAGAAGTTCATCCCATAAGCTACTTGGTTAACAGCCATTAATTGACCTACTCTCCAAGAATTTATCCAGGTCTTTTAAAAACCCAGCTATACTATTTATTTATTTAAAAGCATTTTTTAGCCGCCCCCCTCATGCCTATGGCAACTCGGGGCGCTTACAACAATAAGTTGTTGCCTTGACATCGTCCTCTGGCAAAAATTCCATAAGTTAATTATGTGTTGAGTGNCTCAGTCTTCTCTTCTCTAAGCTGAAGATACCCAGTTTGTCAAGCCTCTCTTTGTATGGAACCCGTTCCATACCCTTTATCATTCTCGTTGCCCTTCTCTGTACCTTTTCTAGTTCAGCAATGTCTTTTTTGAGATGGGGCGACCAGAACTGCATACAATATTCCAGGTGCGATTGCACCATTGATTTGTAGAGAGACATTATGACATCCTCAGTTTTAGTCTCTATCCCTTTGTAAATAACTCCTAAAATTATGTTTGCTTTTTTGACTGCTGCTGCTCACTGGGCTGAGGTTTTAAGTGTATTGTCCACAATCACTCCCAGATCCTTTTCCTGAGTGGTAACTCCTAACTTAGTACCCAGCATTGTGTACTCATAGTTCCGGTTATTTTTCCCTATGTGCATCACTTTGCACTTTTCCACATTAAATCTCATCTGCCATTTAGATGCCCAGGCACCCAGTGTTGTAAGATGCTGTTGCAGTTCTTCACAGTCTGCTCGGGTTTTAACTACCATGAACAACTTGGTGTCATCGGCAAATTTGATCACCTCATTCTTAATGCCCTTTTCCAGATCATTAATGAATACATTAAACAGCACCGGTCCCCAATACATACCCTGGGGCACACCACTTTTTACATCTCTCCATTGTGAAACTGACCATTCAGTCCTACTCTTTGCTTCCTATCCTTTAACCAGTTACCAATCCATAGTAAGACACTACCTCCTATTCCATGACTTTTTAATTTTCTCAAAAGTCTTATGTGGGACCTTATCAAATGCTTTCTGGAAATCCAAGTACATTATATCTACCAGGTGTCCCTTGTCCACATGCTTATTTACAAAGAATTCCAACAGATTAGTGAGGCATGACTTATCTTTGCTAAATCCATGTTATGACTCTTCCCCATTAAACCACGTTTATCAACATGCCCAACGATTCTGTTCTTAATGATAGTTTCCACCATTTTGCCCGGCACAGACGTCAAGCTTACTGGTCTGTGGTTTCCAGGGTCACCTCTGGATCCCTTTTTAAATATCGGGGTTACCTTTTCCACCCTCCAGTCCTCAGGATCAGTGGCAGATTTTAGCAATAGGTTACAAATTACTAACATTAGGTCTGCAAGTTCATATTTGAGTTCCTTCAGGACTGGGGTGAATACCATCTGGTTCTGGTGATTTGCTAATATTTAGCTTGTCACTTTGCTCTAGGACCTCCTCCAGAGCCACGTTGAGTTGTGACAGCTCTTCCAATTCATCACCTACAAAGCAAGGGTCTGACATGGATATTTCCCCAACATCCTCTGCAGTGAAGACCAAAGCAAAGAACTCATTCAGCTTCTCTACAATGTCCTTTTCCTCCCTAAGCACCCCTTTCACCCCCTGGCCATCTAACAGGGTGCAGCAGCTGCAGGGTGTAAAAGCCAGCAGGTGAATGTGTGGCGGCCTCCAGGAACACATTCCACTGCATCACGTGGCAAGGATGCTGAACTTGAGAATAGAGTGTAAAACAATGAGAGAAGGCCAAACGCGATCCCTGGTGCACAGTTCTGTTCTTCCCATCTCCAATAGGACATAGTAGAGCTCAAAAAGGCACAGAAAAGAGCAACAAAGATCTGCGGATTCAACTCCTAACCTGCCTGATAAAGGATTCTGTGATGTCTGAAAAACGTGCACACCTCCAGCAACTGGAGTTGGTCCAATAAAAGATATCTCCACACTATTTTGTCTCTAAACATAATCAAAGGCATAGAACAGCTTTCACATGAGAAGAGGTTAAATAATAGACTCTGGCTCTTCAGAAACTGGAGATGGGGGGGGGGGGGACAACAGATAGTTTACAAAATCATGAGTGGGAGGAAGTAAATAAGGAGCTGCTTACCGCTTCTCAAAATACTAGAACCAGGGGACATCATGAAATTTTTTGGCAGAACACTTAAAATAAAAATGAAGTATTTTTCCCCTCAACATACAATTAACCTGTGGAACTTCTTTCCAGAGAATGGGAAGCCAATAGCGTAACTAGATTTGGGACTGGATAAGTCCTTAAAGAATTGGTCCATAAATGACTATTAGTTGAGTAAGCCAGGGGAGGAGATCTCCTACTGTCATAGGTCAAGAGTGAATAGCAGATATTGGATCATTATGACCTGTTGTACGCTTCTCCGAAACAATGTAGTTAGCCACTGTCCGAGCCAGGATTCTAGGCAAATATGGACCATTTGTCTGACACAGAATGGCACTTCCACCAGAATGAACAATATAGGAAGAGCTACCATCAAGAAGGAAGGATTTGAACGAACAGTTAAAGAGAGGATGAAAACCAGATGAGAACTGAACCTGAGAAACCAAGGAAGTAAAGTGTGTTAAAAACAGGTTAGATGCAGTATTAATTTTTGGAATAGAAAATAATAATATAGTGCAATCAATGAAAAACATAGTTGGAATGAAAAGAATACTGAAATATTAGGCCTTACTCGTGTTACTGGCTCTCATCGACTCCTGCACTTGTCTAAAGTTCAGAAGGGATCCATTACAGGCACTTGTCCCCAGCATGTTATAGATCACATCCTATTTTTTAAAAAAGCTTCTTTTTTGAGGAGGGGTGTGTGGATTAAATCTCTACTTGGATTGTGAGCCGCCCCAAGCTGCCTGTGGCAGGAGGGGCGGGATACTAAATGGTTTTAATAAATAAATAAATAAAACGTGTATTACTTTAATTACTCAAACTTCCTAACCAATTTAGTTCAACAGTTGTCTCACCATGCCACCCACTTCATAGATTAAACATGAAAACGCTGGACTACACATGTCTCTATAGGTCAGACCACCAGATCAGAGAACTATAAAAAGACACTCACGTATCTAAGAAGGAAGCTTCTTTTTAAAACCTGAAGAAATTACTGAGGACTTCACCACACAGCCTTTCAATAACTCACCTTTTAACAAGGAACAAAACACAATACTTATCACTTCTTGGGAAAACTTATAACCCATTCATTTCTTGCAGTCTTGTTAATCCTATTTTTTCCTAAGAATTATTATGGTTCAAGTAAATTATTGTTTTCTTATCAAACCACTAAAAAATACACATCAACATTCCATGTACTGACTCTGTATTTCTGAAATTCGGTACTATAAAAACCACGGTAGAAGCTGTGTCACATTTACAAGTATACCAGAATGCTACAGGTAAAGAACGGTATGATATACATTATAGTCTTCTATTCTTAAAATGTTCTTATTGCCTCTTTACTTACGGCAATATTTTTTTAAATAACGTATTCAATTTTCTAGAACTGTTTTTTTGGGGTTTTTTAGAACGTTATCAAGTAAGACGCACAACTTTTTGCAAATATAAATACATTAGTAAAACAGGTCTGGGATGAACAAATGGGGGCAAAAACTGTGATCCCTGTTTAAAGTAATCCACAGTAAAATGCTAGTAGGCATCCCAAAAAGTCTGCTTGAAGAGCATTAATTTACAAAGTTTCTTTAGACAATATTAAAATGTAGCTTTCACATACGCTGCCTTTAATAAGACTAAAAAAACTGTCAGAGCTTTCTAGAATATAGGAAGATTTGGACTTCAATCATGTGCACAGCTGGAACCATAATCAAGCCTCTCCTGTACAATTTACTTCATAAATGTTCCATGGACTAGAAATGATCTTTCCCAAGAGCATGAGGCTGGTTTTTTTCTCCATACTATAACTCTCAGAATAGCAAGACCAGAATAAATATATTTCCTTATTAGAACTTATTATCAAGCAAGGTGAAAACAGAAGAGGTAGACAAGACTGAAAGCAACTGTGCTGGCTGCATAAATTGAGATGACCAATCTTGATTCTAAATGGTTTGGCTAAAGGAAAAATGTTACATATTGTCCCAACAAAGGGATTTATCTTTCTTTTTTGTTGCAGAGATATCTCATCATCTTTCAAGCTTGGGCTACTGTCACTCACAGACTAATCAGTAATCATATAGAGAGGTCTGAAAATAATTACAGTATGTTCACAACTATTTCCACTATAAAATATACTGTATAATTCACTAAAATCCTTATTCAAAAACCATGTGTAATTCCTGCTTATTCAATTTAACTGGTCAGCATCCACTCTCTCCAATACGTTTAGATCCAGCATTTTACTACCTTCTTTTTTTTTTGTTTAAAGGAAGAATTTAACAAGGCTCAACAAACAAGAAAAACAAGATGAACTGTGCAAGTGGGCATTTTTGCTCAGAATAACGCTGAAACAAAACAGTAGATCAATACTGTTCATTACCTATTACTACAAGTGTCAGATTTGTGCGTGACAGTCATCAACTCAAGTAAATGCAGATTCCTTTTAAGATATTAAGTGGTGCTTAGCTTTAAATATTTGAACCAATACTAGTACAAAGTGTCAGAAAATAAGGAGGGGAAAACAGAGTACAACTAGCTCAGTCTAAGAAATGAAAAACAAAAAAATCCCTTGCCATTACAAAAGTGATTATGCTTTAATACTGTGATGGTGAGAGTATACCATACGGCTGAGAATCCATGGGTATGGCGTCCTGGCTGGGCCAAAAAGGCCCGAAGTGCTAGACTGGAAAGAGAATAACTAACAAGAGCAGTCAAAAAGTAGAATCTCTAGAGCAGGGGTGACCAAGAGGTAAACCGCAACCAACTGGTAGAGCACAAGCTAGTCTCCAGTAGATTGTAGTTGGGGGAGGTGGGGGGGAGAGTACCAGCCTCTCAGAGATCACCTCTGGGGAAGGGCGCCGGATGGTACCCCAGGAAGTAGACAGCCTAGGGGAACTCCTCTGGTGCAGCAGTGAAAGGTATTTTTAAAGGAAAGTGCTCCTCTCCACTCCTGAGACCAGTTATTAAAGTATCCTAGAGCTGAGAGTCAGCGGGAAGGGTCAAAGCCTGGAGTGCCACAGCCAGTGGGAAAAGTCCTGACAGATTGGAGGCAGGAACAGAGTCAAGGTGAACAAAAGGTTCTACCACACATCCATGCAAAGTAGAGCACAGGTAGGAAGAGGAATAGCTCTGCCCTGTTCCATGCTTTCTCTGGGCAGTCTTTTAAACAATTAGCAGACAATCCCAAATGCAGGAGAAGTGGCTTAGTTGCTGCACAAAGCTGGTCAGAATGCCCAGAACTAAGTTGAATTTCAGGTAGCTAAATGGTACCATGAGTCAGGCATAGAGCTGAAATGAGTGCCCTCCAAAATTGGTATATTAGTTGAATATGCACTACCTAATTCGCCATTTGCAAGTCAAGTAATAGGCACTACTCGCATAGAATCCAACAAGTACCCATATTGGATGAGTGAGTGAATGAATGAAAGTGTCCACTAATTTTATAAGCCAACTAATTTTATAAACCTGATTTAGTCATAGTCTAACACTATGGGGAGGTGAAGGAGGCTATTAGAGCCAAAGAGGCATCCTTTAAGAAATGGAAGGCTAGTCCCAATGAAAATAATATGAAACAGCATAAACACTGGCAACGTAAATGTAAAATGTTAAGGCAGGCCAAGAAAGATTTTGATGGGAGGCTTGCTAAAGACGCAAAAACAAGCAACAAAAACTTTTTCAAATACATCAGAAGCAAGAAGCCTGCTAGGGAGTCGGTTGGGCCATTAGATGACAAGGGAGTAAAAAGTGCGGTCAGGGAGGATGAGGACATTACAGAGAGGCTGAATGAGTTCTTTGCGTTGGACTTCACCGCAAAGGATTTTTGGGAGGTACCAACTCCGGATGCTTGCTTTGTGGGCGAGGAATTGGAAGAGCTGTTACAAATCAATGTGACGTTGGAGGATGTTCTAGGGCAAATTGACAAACTGAATACTAACAAGTCACCAGGGCCAGATGGCATTCACCCCAGAGTTCTGAAGGAACTCAAATATGAAATCGCAGACCTACTGTTAGTAATTTGTAACCTGTCACTAAAATCTGCCACTGTACCCGAGGACTGGAGGGTGGCAAATGTAACCCCGATATTTAAAAAGGGATCCAGAGGCGATCCTGGAAACTACAGACCAGTAAGCTTGACGTCTGTGCCGGGCAAAATGGTGGAAACCATCATTAAGGACAGAATTACAGGGCATGTTGACAAACATGGCTTAATGGGGAAGAGTCAACACGGATTTAGTAAAGGTAAGTCATGCCTCACTAACCTGTTGGAATTCTTTGAGGGTGTAAATAAGCATGTGGACAAGGGAGACCCAGTAGATATAGTGTACCTGGATTTCCAGAAAGCATTTGATAAGGTCCCTCATGAGAGACTCTTGAGAAAATTAAAAAGTCATGGGATAGGAGGTAGTGTCTTACTATGGATCAGAAACTGGTTAAAAGATAGAAAGCAAAGGGTAGGACTAAATGGTCAGTTTTCACAATGGAGAGATGTAAAAAGTGGTGTGCCTCAGGGATCTGTATTGGGACCGGTGCTGTTTAATGTATTCATTAATGATTTGGAAAAGGGTGTTAAGAGTGAGGTGATCAAATTTGCAGACGACACCAAGTTATTCAAGGTAGTTAAAACACGAGCAGACTGTGAGGAACTGCAACAGGATCTTACGACACTGGGTGCCTGGGCATCTAAATGGCAAATGAGATTTAATGTGGACAAGTGCAAAGTGATGCACGTAGGGAAAAATAATCCAAACTATGCGTACACAATGCTGGGTACTAAGCTAGGAGTTACCACTCAGGAAAAGGATCTGGGGGTGGTTGTGGACAATACAATGAAATCCACAGCGCAGTGCGCAGCAGCAGTCAAAAAAGCAAACAGAATGTTAGGAATTATTCGGAAGGGGATAGAGAATAAAACTGAGGATGTCATAATGCCTCTATACAAATCAATGGTGCGACCGCACCTCGAATATTGTGTGCAGTTCTGGTCGCCCCATCTCAAAAAAGACATAGCTGAACTAGAAAAGGTACAGAGAAGGGCAACAAAAATGATCAAGGGCATGGAAGGGCTCCCGTATGAGGAGAGGCTTGGTAGGTTGGGGCTCTTCAGTTTGGAGAAGAGACGACTGAGAGGAGATATGATAGAGGTCTATAAAATCATGAGTGGTGTGGAACTAATAAACAAGGAGCAGTTATTTACCCTCTCAGCTAGTACTAGAACTAGGGGACACTCCATGAAACTCATGGGTGGCAAGTTTAAAACAAATAAAAGAAAATATTTTTTCACTCAGCGTATAATTGGGTTGTGGAATCTACTGCCAGAGGCTGTGGTAAGGGCCAGTACTATAGCTGAGTTTAAAAGAGGTTTGGACAAGTTTCTGGAAGCAGTTATTAGCCAGACATCATCGAGGAACATGACGGGAGCTGGGGGAAAACAACAGGGAATGCATCCCCCATTGTGACCTGTTGGGTGCTTCTCCCAAGCCACCGTGATTGGCCACTGTCAGAGACAGGACGCTGGACTGACCCAGTATGGAACTTCTTATGTTCTTAACTATTAGAAAGGGGTTTGGGAAGCCGAAGGCAGCACAAAATCTAGGACCCTTGGCATGATGGAGTACAGACACTGTGGAAGCCTGCTGAAGTTCCAAGTTCTGCAGAATGGAAGAGTGGGAGCCCCAGACGAGATGAGAGTGGGATGCTAGCAAGATTGTGACTTTTCTTAATGTTTATGTACTGCCAGAAGTAGGGTACTAGTCACTAACAAAGACTGTACCTTCCCTGATGTTTCTTATCATCACTGCCCTGATGACAGTGAGAGAATACCTGCCCAGAGAAAGGGGGCACCAAGAGTGCCTGTGTCGGATGGCAGAGATGAATCTCTTCACGGAAACAAGTGACTTAGGGTACAGGGAATGTGAACTGACTGAAGGAGAACTTGTTGCCCTATATGAGGTATGGACAGTCAGAGAAGTGCTGAGTGACCTCGCAGCGGGGGTGTTTTTCTTCTGGTAATGCAGAAGACAATAGAGAAGAGGTACAAGGAGCACATGTTTGACTGGGTATTTTACATGAATCAAAAGCAATTTTCAACACAACAGCAAGCGAAATCCCAATAAAACTGCATGCTACTACCTGCCAATACATCACTGTGAGCTGTAGATGGGAGAAACTGAATGTTGACAACATGAAAAGACTGATTGCTTTCCATTTCAATTTTTACTTTTGCTTTCAATTACGACTGAAACTCACCCTTGCATTTCTTGCAAATCTCAGCAAGATTCTGCTTCTCGCCAAGATTTGTGAGAACAAGAATGGATCAATAATTGGGCGATTGTTGACTCATTCTCATGCGAAACATGCGCGGCCAAAAACTGGACCTGCGCATGCACAAAATGGCCAATGGTGGACCGTGTGTGCACAGAATGGGTGTGGTGGCCATTTTGCACATGCACAGAACACATCTGAGATTTTCAAGAATTTCTCGAGATCTGGGGGCTACAAGAACTCATGGGATTCTCGTTTCAGCCCTACTTTCAGTTTTCACTATAGGCACTCAAAGTATGCAATTTGCTCAATAAACTTAGCATTATGTGCATACCCAACTGTCAGTTCCAGCCGCGAAGTTGTCACAGGTATAAACAGAGGTATGAACCTCCGTGGGTGGTCGGGGGTAAGAGGTGCTGGACCACCTCAAGGAGTCATAGCCCAGAAGAAAGAAACAGCTAGTGTGACTTCTTATAGTTTGCCGTGACTGTGAGTCATCACAGAGGGCAGGATAGTGACAACTGGGAGAGGGGAGGAAGGCAGAGCACAGTGGGGAAGAATGCCTACCCATGTATTAGGCTTGTCACATTAAACCTGTGAGTGAAGGTTAAGTTGGAGCTGCCCGAACTCCAAAAAAATACACCAGAGGTCTGCCTGTTTATTAGGCTCTATATGTTAAATATGTGGGTGGGGAGATGCATGGATCGAACCCGGACTCCAGTGGGCTATTGTTCTGTTTGTTAAAATCCATAGTTCCAACCAGCGCAGAATACAGCAGCTTGCTAGCTTAGCAGAGAGAAATAGTGCTCCATGAGCTACACAGTTTTGCTGTTTTCTTAGAAATGTATGTTAACAGCCCTGATTGGGGCAGAAATTTGGGCCCAAGCCTGACTGCATTGGCCTCAATCTGAGCCTGGTGAAGTTGGGCCCTTCTGAGCCAACACCCAATGTGTCTAAGCGCCCCCACCCCAGAGCACCATGATGTTGCTACATGCCATAGGGGCCGGAAAGCTCAGGCTTGGGGCCAATTGCAGCCCTGAGGTTAATTTTGATTTGGCCTCTTTCCAGTGCCTTCCTGAAAACACTCAAAGTCTGAGAGGAAGGGAGCAAGAAATGAGGGCATACACACAAAGATAGGGGACAGATCCACAGCACAAACCCATAGTCTGGACCCTCCTCTTCCTGAGCGCACGCCTTCAGGACCCCCCACCCCCAACTTCTATATGGCTTGCAGACCTTGCACTAATTTTCAAGCTGGCCCCTGGAAGGGAAAATCTCTCAAACCTTCCAGAAGAGATAGTGCTATGTCAGAAAAGGAGGAAAGCTAGTGCATTATTCCCCTGCTCCATTTCAACATGGCCACATCCTCTACAGAGTACTGTGGGACCATGACATCAAGGCGCTTTGTCAGGGGGCAAGGTCTCCCACAGCTAAGGAGTCCAGCCTGAGTGGCTTGGGCAGAGGGCATAGAACCAGTCTGGTCCTTTCAGACTTGGGTTACAGGCCACCCTGCAGCTTTAACCAAGTTCAATTAGACTTTGCTTGGAATTGCCTTTCCTCCCACTCATCATAATACTCCAAGTATGATCCTCAAGCTGCCACCTCTTCACTAGTCCCCATTGATGAAAACGTGGCAAGCGCTGGCACAACAACTTTAGTTAAATAGCTGAGACAACGTGCTTTAGCAACAGACGCTCTCCTCCTTATGATTCTCCAGACCTTGACTGTAATCAGTGATCACCACTAGAGTGCAATGCAAGGTACACTTTCCTGGAAAATTATTTCTTTCACTCAGGAATCAAACTTGTTTGACATAGTGAGTCACTGTGACAAGGCAGAAGTACTAATTGATAATATCATTTAATGCCTTTTTGTATTAGCTGTGACTCGAACCTAGTTGGGTAGGGGAAGGAGGCACTCAAGAAATGGAGAAATAATAAATTATACTCAGAAAGTTACTTATAGAGGTGAATCATGCCTTTCATATTAGTATACTATAAACAAATTTTCCAATTATTATTATTATAAACATTTGTATAGCACCAGCTGTATACCTGGTGCTTTACAGAAGAAAGATAAACTATATATGAACTAGTGTATGAAGCAGAGTGCATTTTAAGAATTTAACTGTGATTTATTATTATTTTTTAAAAGAAAAGAATATAAATTACCTTGTCCGCATCCACTTTTCCTCTGATAAATTCTGACTTCCAAAATTGCAAAGCTTGTTCCAACGTCAAACCAATGCCCTTTAGAAACAGCCCATATTGCATACGGCCTCCATGACGGAGATGATGATTATCACGCAGGGCTTTGTGTAACTGGCGCATGCAGAGAGGAAATGATTTAACAGAAAGCTGCAAGAACAAGAAAATTTGTATTTAAGACAAACTGATGAGTTCACTTGTAGGATACATTTGTGATTTTTAACTGACTTTATTTAGATAGGTCAAAGGCTGAGGAAACAAGTGTACATGCAGTAGCATCTGGGATTACAGATAAATCTATTTTACAACTTAGTTGAGACCATCGGTCTTTAAATCGAATAGCTCTTCATAGGAATAAATACAAGATTACAGTAGTACAGAAAAACTCAGTAACAGAAAATGGAAACATGCCACTAAAAATACTAACTTTTGTAAAAAAGGGAAAAAACAAACTAAAATATAGGCATTTTTAGTCAACTGAGGTTCAGTAACAATACTTACTTTAAAAGCAGGATGTAGCATGGAAGATGGCACATACTTTCGCGTGGCAAGAGGAAGGAACAATTACATAAGCAGCCAAGTCACAAGAAAGGGGAAAGTGAGCCTTGATGAGGAGAATGGGTTCAAATAGCTTTGGTTCAAAAAGCAAGCATTGACCAAATGGATGGATTCACAAGGTGAGTGACAAGATCAGAACAGTGGGCAAGGAAAGTGAATTTTGCAACATTCTAGACAGATGATAGAAGGGACATGAGATAAAAAGCTGGTATGTCAGAGAAAAGGAGATGGTTTCGAGGGCAAGAAATGACCAAGAGATGGATAAGAGATTTAGCAACAGCAGCAGAAAGGAAATAGTGAATTTTAGAGATGATGTTGAGGCAATGGGCAATTATTATTATTATAATGATAAGCTTTTATATAGCACCAGTGATGTACCTGGTGCTTTACAGAGAATAAGGTAGACACGGTCCCTGCCCGAGGAATTGGTTTAAGAACACTGGCTTCTATCGTTTATGATCACATAATATTCCTATGGCAACATGATTAGCATTTTCTTACACTCTTGTATTTAAGTTTGCTGTGTTACTTGTAATTAAAATCTCATATGAAAGATAATGAGCACAAAATACTTACAGCATCTATCTGTTCTAGTGAAATTTTCCCAGTATTTTTTTGTATGCTGTAATCTGGACCAACATATGCATGGCTAGGAAAGAAAAGGAAAAATTAATTAATTAAGCAAACTGATACTTCAGGTAAATTTAATAAATGTGAAAAAAAGTGACCGTGATCAATTTCTGTAGATTAAAGTTAATTTTAGAAGCAAAACTGATATTTTTCATAGAAATGACAGTAGCAGAAAAACATCAATGTGATAAGACATCAATTACCAAGACAGTTTTGCTAACTTAATTAAAAGTCACACCACAGCCATGACTTCAAAGAAAGGCGTTTCCGTTCATTTATTTTAGGAAAACACATCTTAAATTATCTTTGGATATCAACACAATTTGAAACGTTTGAAACACACTGGTGAACTTGTCTTGAAAAGGAAGTATAATCATTTAAAACTTACTTAAATGTATTGAAACGTTTCTGTCGCTAAAGTATTGTTAAAATTAGTGTAGCAATCAAAAACAGCATTTTCCAACTGCAGGTGCTGGAGCTGCTAGTTCTTTCTGGGTGCAGGACCTATTAGATCGGTCCACCCCCAGAGACTTATGGACCCGGACCGGCTCCGGAATGCTCTGGGGGAGTTTCCCCTGGACCTTGACACCCGCTCTGTCGATCTCGTAGCCTTCTGGAACACCTTGTTGGCCGAGACCATTGACAGAGTGGTTCCCAGGCGTCCGTTGCCCTCCCAAGTCTCCCACAAGTCTCCTTGGTTTACTGAGGGCCTGCGGTGTTTGAAGCGAGAGAGCAGGTGGTTAGAGCGACAGTGGTGTGGGACTTGCGACGAGTATGATCGATCGCAGCATAAGAGCAGTTTAAAGGCCTATGCTGTGGCGGTGCAGGCAGCTCTTTGCTGCCCCATTGCATCTGCAAAGTCACGTCCAACGGAGCTTTTCCAGGTAGTGACAGGTTTGGTCAGTCCTGCCTGCCTCCACCTGGACCTGGAGCAATCCAGTGACCGCTGTAACTGGTTTACTGTGTACTTTGTAGATAAGATCGCTCGCAGCCGCCATGATTTCGGTACCACAGTTATTGCAGCGAATTATCTTTGGGCTATGGATGCCCCGCCCTGTCGTGTTTTGTGGGATCGGTTTCAGATGGTGTCACCTGCCAATGAGGAGTCCTTGTTGGGATCTGTTCTTGCCACTACTTGTGAACAAGATCCATAGCCATCTTGGTTGGTGAAGGCCAGTCAGGAGACGTTACGGCCATTGTTGGCTGGGGTGGTCAGTCCTGATTGCCTGAAAGAGGCTGTGGTTAGGCCCCTGCTCAAGAAACCATCTCTTGACGCTGATGCTCCTGTCAGTTATAGGCTGGTATCTAACCTCCTGCTTTTCAGCAGTTACATCTTGTCCGGAGGCTTCGGCCGTATCTCTCAGACTCCAACCTCGCCACCGTCATTCATGGATTACTGCAACGCGCTCTATGTGGGGCTGCCCGAGAAGCTGGTCTGGAGGCTGCAGCTGGTGCAGAACGCTGCGGCCCGTCTCCTTACGGGGGAGGGCCAAGGGAGCACATGACACCAGTGCTCCAGGTTCTGCACTGGCTACCTATAAAGCACCAGGACAGGTTCAAGGTGCTTGTTTTAACCTTTAAAGCCATTCACGGCCTGGGCCCTACTTATCTGCGGGACCGCCTCACTCCCCATGCGCCTGTGCAGCCTTTGAGATCATCCGTGGGAGCCTTTTTGGAGGTTCCCCAGGCGAGACGGGTGGCTACTGATGTTAGATCTTTTTGGTGGCTGCCCCTGTGCTGTGGAATTCACTCCCGGAGGAGGCTCGGTTGGCCTCCACTCTCCTGTTATTTCAACGTTTTTGTAAGACCTGGACCGTCAGGCCTTTGGTAAGGGGTAGGGGTTGGGTGGGGGTAGGGAGTTCTCTTTCCCTTCATAATGTGGGATTTTTAACTGTTTTAAATGTTTTAATGTTTTTTATATTTGCCATTCTCCACCCTAGGCTGCCCTGTGGGCAGGAGGGGCGGGATAAATTTTTTATATATAAATAAATAAATTGTGCACTGCACGGTAATGGCAATGTAATCCATTTTTCTTCTTTCCAGCTGCTCCTCCCCACCTATTTTACTATCCAAGCAAAATAAAACCCCCACACCCAGGTGCTCTCTTGTGTAACAAATGAGTAAAACAGGCCGACTGTGTCAAAGGCTACTCAAGAAACACCCGTTAGCAAAGACCTTCTGTATCCCTTTTCCCTAGTCGACATGCCATCATCACATGGTCTGCCCCCTTCCACCAAAACATGCCATCATATTCTCAGATTAAATCAGTGCTCATTGTTTATATACACACACTCTCATGCCCCTACCGTTTACTTTTCCCTAAGTCTACACAGAGAGGACTGCTTGTCACAGCCTAGCTTGGAAGCATGACAACTGCTGCTGCCAGGATCCTTGTTCTCCAACCATTTCCTGGCCCTGGAAAGTTGAAGTCTTGTAAAAGGCTTTTGCAAGACTTCAACTTTAAAAGGTGTCCACTTCGCTGAATAGGTGAGGTGATCTCATATAGCAAAGCTAGCAAGAACAGCACCTAACATACAGAAAGCTGCAAATTGAGAAAGAAGCTCAATGGTCCACCATTTGCGTTGTGTTGTTTTATTTAGACAAATAAGACAAAGCTAACTGACAGCAGAAATGAGATGATTTGGGAGTTCTGGCCACTGAGTTATCCCAGGAGTTTATGGGGAAATGATTATGTGCTCTTTAGAATGTATCAGAGAAAGATGACAACGTTTATACAGAGTATTGCACAGTACCCACGCAGAACCAGCCTAAGGGAACTTCATGCAATAAAACCATGATAATGGCTTTAGAAGTGCTGTGAGTAACAGGAGAGGATTCTACATGTATGTATTTTGAGTAAGGAGATACATTGCTTTTCAAATGATTTTCTGTTTAGAATCAAGACTGAAAAAAGTGAAAAAATTTGAGTATGCTTTTGGTAGCACGTGGGAATAAACTATTTTGGGAAATACTGATTCAACAAAATAACTTCCAATAAAAACTAGTTCTGAAAAGACTGCAGAGCATGTAGCAACTAAATGCATAAAAATAAAGTTAATTGATGACGCTGGATGATGCTAGCTTCTTTTTTGATACTCAATGGGTAAAATTAGACATGCACCTTAACTCCGCTTTAACACTACTTTCACTTTTCTTATGCATGCTGCAGGGGTGCATAGGGCACCAACAGCCCTGCAACATGCATAAGAAACGTTAACGCAGTGTTACGTGCATGTCTCTTTGCACCCATTATTTCACTGTGTATAAAACATACAGTAGACAGTTTACATTAGCAGTACAAGTAATAATTTAAAGCAAAACAGTAAACACTAGTCAGTTTGCTTCATTAAGTCTGGTCTACGTTCACCACTTGAACCAGCACACACACTGTAAAATGGCACAAAATTTGCAAGCGTGTATACTTTACTGTGGCTTGTGCCACAGCAAGCCTACCCATTGTATCATTTTTGTTTCTTTGGGCAGAAGATAAAAATGATGCAAGTTTTGCCAGCTAAGCAACATTAAAGATCCACCAAATTGGTCCTCTCGGATAACTTCCTATAAGTCACTGCATCTATATCACAGTGTACAGCATAGATACTAAGGATCTCTAGTTAATAGCACAATAGCTATATTGCACACTTGAGGCTGGTTCTTTGTCCCATTTTAACTAAAACCATCACATTACAATGACAGTACAACTGTACACTAGCTCATATTCCTCTTTTTTTGACAAATGACTATTTTGGAGATGGGAGAGAAAAGGTTACTGGCAGACTTGTACTATCTGCTTCCTCTCTCCGTTTTTGATATAAATTCTTTGTCTTCTCTCATGTTGTTGTGACAAACTTTTGAAGACAAGCATACAAGTTTAAAATTCAAAGCATGATTATCAGAGTGATTTACGTACGACTGACATCTTTAATACTGTTACATGTTTGAAGGGGTTGTTCTATGCCCTGTGTCCCTGTTCCTCTCACCACCCCAGCTTCCAAATAGTCAAAGATGGCCATCAAGAGCACAAAGAATGGAATCTACTTAATTCCGCTTTCGATTCAGATCCTGAAGGAATCCCTTACCCTCTCTAAAGTACTAGACCTGTATTTTATTTATTTTTCAAATTTTTATGCTGAACTTCCCACAAGGCTCAAGCACCTTACAATCCATAAAAAGCAATTAAAAATATTAAAATTTATACAATAAAAAACACACTCTCCTCAAGCTCCCATCCTCCCCCAGAAACCTACCCAGAAACCCAATCAAGCCTATTTATCCCTGCCTGCCAAATACTCTTCAAAATAAAAAAGTTTCTCACCACCTACATAAGATGCCTAAGCTCTAGCAAACCTCCCAGGGAAGTGAGTTCCACAAAATGGGAGCAGCAACCGCAAACGCCCTACCACACACCCCTGCCCCACAGACAAGGGAAACAGACAGAACCCACTAGAGGTCACCAACAGCCAACCATAGGAGCCTCAAAAAGATATGGTAGGATAGGCGGTCTTTCAGATATCAGACCCCCAGACCATTTAGGGCTATAAAGTTCAAAACCAACACCTTGAATTGTGCCCGGAAAGCTATAGGCAGCCAGTGCAGACTTTGGAGCACCAGTGTAATGTGCTCCTGGTGACTTGCCCCTGAAAGGAGCTGAGCCGTCGCATTTTACATCAAGTTCAGCTCCACGTAGAACACATTGCAGTAATCCAGCTTCGAGGCAGTGAAAACATGGATGACAGCGGCCAGATCTGAATCAGAAAGAAAAGGCTGCAGCCTCCTCACCAGGTGGTGATGGTGAAAAGTGCTCCTCGCCACCACTGCCACCTGACAGTCCAGGTGTAGCTAGGGATCCAAAAGCACTCCGAGGCTGTGAACCTAAGTGACCAGAAGGGGCCAGACCCCATCAATGACAGGCGTCCCAATCCCCTCCAAGTCACAAGACCGGCCAACCATCATCACTTCACTGTTGCCAGGATTCAGTTTCAATCAGCTCACTCTCATCCAGTCCCGGACAGCAGCCAGGCATCGGGTAAACACCAAGACTGTTGGACCTAGGTAAGATGATAAAGAGAGGTAGCGCTGAGTGTCATCAGCATATTGATGACACCTCACCCCAAACAACCCCATCCAGCGGCCTCAGATACACATTGAACAATAAGGGAGACACAGAACAGAACACTGGGACACAACAGGGAAGGTCCCGAGGAGATGATGAGCAATCACACATGACCACCTGCTGGGACCTCCCTGACAGGAAAAAGCAGAACCACCCAAGAGTGATCCTGTGCACACCCGCTAGGTCCCGTAGTCGTGCCAACACCACCTCATGATCAACTGTATCAATGGCTGGAGAAGATCTAACAAGATCAACAAAGTAGAATTCCCCTTGTACATCTCCAGGCACAGGTCATCAACCAAAGCCACAAGCGCAGTGTCTGTGCCATACCCAGGATGAAAACCTGACTGAACAAGGTCCAGGAATCCAACAGCATCGAGATGTGCCTGCAAAAAGTAAGGTTAGAGAAAAAACAATAACTGGCTGGGGCATCAGCATCCAGACACAGTTTTTAAAGAAGGAGGCAGACCTCTGCAGTTTTAAAGGGCATCTGACACCCTCCCCTCCCAAAGGGAAGCATCAACAAGCCCAGTCAACAACAGCCCCAACATCTCCCAAGTGGCTTTCACCAGCCCGGATGGGCAAGAATCTAATCCAAAACTGGTTGCCCTCATCGCCCCAAGCACCTCCCTCGGATCAGTGGACAATACCGAATTAAAATGATCCAAGTAAACAGGACTAGACTGAGCTTCCATAATTCCAAACTCAGACTCTACAGTTTGAAATGATAGCACCCAAGTCGTGGTGAATACAAGTGATTTTGTCTGCAAAGTAATAAAAATGTCACATTTTTGCACGTGTCACAGTAACCTGAATTTTCCAGCAGTTTAAGTTTCATATCTTCATTTTATCCTTTCTGTTTCTCTTCTTTGTAGTTTATTCATCTATTGATTTTTTCACATTTTCTTCCTACAATACACAGTGACCCTGATCCTAGGTCTGTGCCATACGCAGGCCAAGCCTAGCCTCATGCATGTACACACAGTGAACGCCAGCCCAGGCCAAGTCCCCCACCGCTGAAGCACCACCTCTCCCTCTGCTGGGTGGCAGCATGTTCGGGAGCCAGGGGACTTGTCCTTGGGCACCATGCATACATGCAAGGGGGCATGAAAGCACTTTTCAAAGCCAGACTGTGAACAGTTACCAGAATTGATTTGGAAAGAGGTGACTGTTTCTCCATCACTTACAGTCTTCAAATCAAGACTAAATACTAGGGCTGCAACTCAATTTAAGAAATCTTAGTTGAGTAATCTGTAGAATTTTAGTTAATTGATCGATTATAATTTGCATGTGATTTACATAATTTGCATACATTTCCAAAAAGTGAAGAATTCACCAGAAATTGTGGTCAAATTCTTAGACAACATATTTAATGAATATGTAAACGTGCAAATGCCATGTTGTCACGATACTCGGAAAGTAGCACGGCTATGCCTGAAATGGACAGGGCCTTCATCTTTTCCCTACCGAGCATTGCCCCACTGCCCTGCCCAAGGATCAGGGTCTGCGCAACAGATGTCTCTCATGGTTAACCAGTTGATTGCAACGGATGTCTTTGCTAATCTCTGCTAGACAAAACACATAAGAGAGAGTTCATGTTTTAATGAGCCCATGGAAATGAGCTACCCAAATTGGGGGGGGGGGGGG
>QEPC01005117.1:7350284-7367046 GCA_003113815.1 Sphenodon punctatus
AAAAAAAAAAAAAAAAAGTGTGCTCATTAGAAGCTTAGATATTAACAATGGACAGCACTTGACCCTCCTATTCACCAATAAGCATCAAGTAGTGCCCTTCCAGATTGTTTTGGACCTCATGAACGTTAAAGTTACATTTATCCAAGAAGCCTATCGAGACCCCTCTCTTCTCTTTGGAGGCACAAAACATAGTTGAATTATTATTCAGCTTCTTTTGTTTAAGCCTCTCAGTATCTCTTTTAAGTAAGTTTCCTGAAGGCAGAACAAGTCTACCTTCTGGGATAAGGGAATTGGTCACCCATCTTGGGTGGATTTTTTTCTCCCCTGCTCTCCGGATACTCCTCCGCTTGGGTAGCTCTCCCGTAGACTGCCAGCAGGCAGAAGTGAAAGTTCTTGCTCTGCGCATGCGTGTCATGAGCTATCCCAGTCCTTCAGTCTGTTCCTAAGCCCTGGACCAGGTCTCACGTGCTTAACATTTCTGCTGGTGTAAATCCTAGAAATACTACCAACTATAGAAATAACTTGTAAAGAATGTTGCGTAACAAGGGGAAACACAATCCCACTGAGAGGGCCTCATCCCAGTTACCCTCTATGAGGGTCTACCTATCCAAAACCCGATTATTGTTTGTGCCTGACTATGCTCCACACCCTCTTACAGCTGTATGGTAGGGAGGGCCGGAGGAGAATCCGGAAAGCAGGGGAGAAAATAATTCACTGAAGGTAGGTGACCAATTCCCTTTTCTCCCCCTGCCTCCAGCTACTCCTCCGCTCGGGCTGTCCCCGAGCAGCCCAAAAGGAAACAGGTCGCTATGGGCGGGAACAAACAGTACTGGGAGCCTCCAGTACCGCTTGCAATACCCTCCGACCAAATGCCGCCTCAGCGGATTAGAATGTCTCAAGCTTGTAATGTTTGACAAATGTATGTAACGAGCTCCAGGTGGCTTCTTTATGTATTTTTTCGTATGAAGCTCTGAATTTAAAGGCATACAAGGTAGCAGCACTCCTCACTGAGTGAGCCCAGACCTGGAGAGGTGGAACCTTTCCTTTTGCTTTATACGCCTCTGTGATACCTTGCTTAACCCATTTTGATATCAGTTTCTTAGATGCTTTGGTACCTCTGCACCCTGCCCTGATATTAAGAAATAAGGCCGTGGATTTCCTGAACCCCTGAGTTCAAGCTAAATAAATCTTCAAGGCCCTGCGTACATCTAGGGAATGCCACCACCTTTCTTTGGGATGTTTAGGTTTTGGACAGAAGGATGGCAAAACTATTTCCTGGGATCTATGAAAGGTTGAGTTGACCTTGGGGATAAATACTTGGTCTAACCTCAAGGTTACTGACTATTCATGGAATACACAAAAGTTATCCTCTACTGAGAGGGCCCCCAGATTGCATGAAGGACGTCTATGAACTACAGGGGGTGAGATTATCCTAGCCGCCCTCATGAACTGTCGAACGTGTTTATGAGCGGAGATTGTCCTATTAGAAATGGTTTTGAGTACCGAGTCCAAGGCTGCTGCTTGTCTGGCCAGAGTACTGGGTTTGAGTCCTTTGTCCATACCCTGTTGCAGGAATTCCAGCACCTCTGGTACTCCCGCCCTGCAAGGGTCTTGTCTTCTGTTCATTGACCATAAGGCGAAGGTTTTCCATGTAGCCCTGTATGCTCGTCTGGTAACTGGACGTCTCGAGCGCTGTACTGTGGATAGGACCGCTTCCGAGTAGCGTCTCTTTCTCAAGGCTGCACGTTCAATCTCCACGCTGTCAGTTTTAGGTTTTGTAGATTGTCGTACAGTATGGGGCCCTGTGACAGACTTGGGAAGGATGGAAGGATCTTGTACTGTGAATGGCTCAGCTCCACTAAGTCCGAAAACCATGGCCTCCTGGGCCACCAAGGTGTAATAAGGATGACTTGCGCTTGCTGCCGTATAATTTTTGTAATTGTTCTGGCTATTAGCGGGAACGGAGGGAACGCATAGAGGAGGTTCTGTGGCCAGATTTGATTCAAGGCGCCCGTTGCCGCTGTCCCCTTGCAGGGAATTCTGGACATGAATGCTGGTACCTGCTTGTTTTCCCGAGTGGTGAAAAGGTCCATTTTTGGGAGACTGAAGGCGTTCACTATGTCCTTGAAGACTTCCTTGTTCAGTGACAACTCGTGTGGGTCTATAGTCTGCCTGCTTAGCCAATCCGCACTTCGGTTGTCTCGTCCCCTTATATGGAGAGCCTTCAGCGATGTTAGGTGTCTGAACCCACAAGAATAGTTTGACCACCTCTACATGAAGAGTCGGGACTCTGGAACCTCCTTGATGGTTTATGTAGGCCTTGGTTGTTATGTTGTCGGTATATATCAGTAGATGTGTACTCGTTAGGACTGGTAGAAGTTGTTTCAGTGCCAGGCGGATCACTTTCAGCTCAGTTGATCCCCTGTGCCAAGTCCGACTTGGACCACAGACCCTGCACCGAGTGAGGTCCTATGTGAGCTCCCCATCCCCGGAGACTGGCATCTGTTATGATTGCTCTGGAGGGTTCTGTGAGTGATGTCCTGTGGAGGAACGTTTCTGGTTCTAACCATCAATACATTGACCGCTTGAGGCTTGGTGTGATCGGAACCCATGGGTTGCGCCCTAAGGGGAGCTCTCTTTGAAAAGGCTGCAGCTGCTGCTGCAAGGGTCTGAGGTGAAAACGCCCCCACCTCACTTGTTAGGTGCAAGAAATCAGGAGGCCTAACAGCCAGGCCAGTGTCTTTAGCCTCATTCGCGTTTTCTGTCGCATCAGGGTGTGGATCTTTTGTCGTCTGGGAGGAGGAACCAGGGCGACGTCTAAGGAAGTATCTAGGATTACTCCTAGGTGCTCGAGTCTGTGAGTTGGTATCAGATGGCTTTTGTCCCTGTTTATTAAGAATCCATGCTGTTCTAGGTACTGTATCATTCTGTTCAGGTCTGCTAGTACTTTGTTCTTGGACTGTGCTCTGATGAGTATATCGTCCAGGTAAGGATATACCTGAATTCCCTCCCTCCTGAGGTTCGCTATGAGAGGAATTTAGGATTTTCGTGAACGTCCGTGGGGTGGATGACAAGTCAAAAGGGAGGGCTGTGAATTGCCAATGTGCGTTCTAGAAACAGAATCTTAGCAATTTTCTGTGAGGAGGCCAGATCGGAATATGCAAGTATGCCTCTCTGAGGTCCAGAGACACTAGCCAATCACCTCTCCTCAGACTCTGACAGATGGATGTCACAGTCTCCATCTTGAATCTTTGTCTCTTCACATATTTGTTTAGGGATTTCAGATCTAACACCGCTCGCCAGCTCCCTAGCTATTGGAAACGAGAAATAAGATGGAATAGAGACCTTGCCTGGCCTGATTGAGTGGAACTTCCTCTATGACGCGGATATCCCGGAGCCTGTGGATTTCGTCTACCATTGCCCGATACTTGGGAGAGTTCTTTGCTAGTAGGGACATAAGGAATCTTTGTCAGCGCTGACTTCTCAATTCTATGGTGTATTCCTGTTTTACACAGCTGCCCATGCATCTGTTACAGAATTGATCCAAACTGATGAGTAATTTTGAAGTCTGCCCCCTATCTCTGTTTCAGAATAGTCAGGAGTCCTGTTTGGTTTGGCCCTGATTGGTAATCCTGGGCTTCTGTTTATCATATCTCCCCAGCCTTGCACCCCTATTTCGAAAGGGAAAAGGGCGGGACGATTCCCTAGCGTTCTGGGGTAGAATTTCCTAAAGGGGGCCTGATTTCCACAGGACCTGAAGGAAGGGGGTCCAAAAAAACCTCTCTCTTGCTCCCACCTGCTGGAGAGTTTTAGGTTTGTCCTTATCTGTTGCATCGGCCAAGACCTTGTCCAGGCAAACCCCAAATAATTGCTGGAGACTGTCCAGGCAGCTTCACATCACAGCTTCCCCCGCTCCCAGGCACATTGCAAGGGAGCTGGCCGGGGTTAACATAGCGGCTCCCAAGACCACGTCTGGGAGATTCGCTGCCCCGTGGCCCCGCCTCCATCTTTGGGTTCCGTTGCGGCCTCCTTCTTCCCGAGGAAAAAATAAAAAGACGTCCTGACGGTCCTGAGGCAGAAGACAGACTGAAGGACCGGGATAGCTCACAACATGCATGCACACAGCAAGAGCTTTCACTTCTGCCTCCTGGCGGTCTACGGGAGAGCTACCAGAGCGGAGGAGTAGCCGGAGGCAGGGGGAGAAAGACGTTTATCACCTGCTTTCTTTTTATGGGAGTGTTCAATGCCTGGACATTTAAGGTGAGACTTTTAGGTCACCTGTATTTCAGTATTTTCATTTTTACCACTGCCAAGTTCTTCTGGGTGGGGATCGCTGTTACTAAGTTGGAAATACCACTAGTTCGCTGTCATAAATGGTGTGAGATATCTCCAATCACCACTTCTCATTTACCTTGGCGACACTCAAACACACACAAAACTGTTACTGTTTAAATATTGAACTAATCAGCATAATCCAATATTCCTTTCCAATCTAATAAGGCGGCAAGGGGAGACCAAGCGGCAGAAAATGTAAGGTTCACCCAACCCTTACTTTAGTCTGGATAAGATCACGCCTATCCTCCCAGGCGTGAATATCTAAACTAATATTGTCTCTCCCCCAGGCAGAGCCTGTGAAAGAGATTTCTAACAGAGAACCAGATTTATACAATTACTGGTTTCCCATGCAAATAACTGATATTTAAGTGAGAACACAATACTGAATGCAAATCAGGTACCATGAGGAACCCCTCTTTGTAGTATAACAGGTTATATAAAAAATTTTGAAGCCATTCAAATAGAGGCAGATACCAAAATACAGAGCCACAAACCAGTAATTCCTCTAGGAGGAATCTGTATTGTGCTTAAGTATGAATGACTCCAGGTCTTCTTTTTCTGTAAAGATTGTCATTTTTCTTTCCAGTGAATGGTCAACCTGGCTGGAAAGCAGATCTGTGGTTCTAGGCCTCGGTCCTTTAAAATGCCAAAAAAATTTGCTGAGCCTCTTCTTTTCTGCATGGTCTCCGAGAAAAAAAGTCAGGCGTGATCCTGATGTTGCCCTCTCTACATGACAACTGCTACTTCCTTTGAACAAGCGTTAAAACTTCCCCTCTCTGCGTGTAGTAGAGGAATTTAGCAATTGTGGGCCTTAAGGATTTAGGCCAGGGTTGAGGGGCTCGATGTACCCTTTCTATCCGGGCCTCATGTATGTTTGGTTCTTCAGGGAAGTTGGACTGGAGGACTTTCTTAATTGGCTCTTTCATTCCATTTTGTTCTGTTCCCTCCTTCACTCCAAGAATTCACAGATTACTTTGTCTGGAATGATTTTCCAGAACCTCAATTTTAGTAAGGAGAAAGGAAACAGTCTCTCAATTTAGTGAGCTGATCCTCTGTGCCCAGGGACTGCTCTTCAGTTACTGAGATGTTCTCCTCAGCAGTACCCACTCTGCTGGCAAGGTCTTCTAATTTTTTATTCCCCTTATCCACTGAGGATTGGAGTTTATTGATTTGGAAGACGAGCTTATTTCTGGCTTTCTGTGCCACTTCATGTTCTTGCTTGATCTCATTCTTAGAATCAAGGAGCAGTTGAGTACGCTGCTGTACCGCATCAGGGTACAGCAGACTCACCTCCTCCTCCTGCACACTCACTTCCACCATTTTATTTGCCACTCCTGGGGCTGAATCCTCAGGCCTCTCTGCTTGGCTGGCCCTACAAAACTGCTCCAGTGAGCCTCTTTGCGGCTTTTCTCTGAAGTCCTTGGGCTTAAGGCAGCATTTAAACTTGGGAGTGAAGTTTTTGGGTGCTCTGTGGCACTTTTTGCTTCCCACTGGTCGAAGCTCAGCACGACGCATGCAGCTGCTATTTGCGCATGCACAGTCTCCCTACATTCAACTTCTATGTGTCCCTTGAAGTTAATACTAATTTTCAATGCAACCCCTGGGAGGGAAAAAGGTTCCCCAACCCTGCAATAAATGAACATTATTTTGTTTTTAATAAATCAAGCACAGAATTAAAAAGGTATACGCAAATTAGTTTTACAGATACTATAGTCTTGAAAAGCAAAATTAATCCAGATGCAGTCTGAACACTTATTCATGTTTCAAATTACTTTCACCTTAAACACTGTTCTATATATGGTGTAAAGTATGGAATCCCCTTGAAAACCAGACCATCTTATCAATTACATTACTTACGTATTTTTAAAAAATTGCTCCATCAGTAAGTCAACTTAAAAGAAATGTAGGACAATGGATCGTTCGTGATTAAAAATTATATTAAACTAAGACAATTATATTAAGACGTCCTTGTTGAACAGGCTACATGGAAAATATCTGGTAGGATGGACAATGATGAAAAGCTCCTTCACATTAAAAAGTAGTAGAAACAATTATTCTGAATCTGAAAGGTCAAATATAAGTAAATAGTTTAAACTTTTAAGGGCAAAGTTGGTACCGTCTGTTGGGAATATAAGTGAGGGTTAGCTTCACTTTGCAATAATAAATCCCTTCAGATTCGAAATGTTCAGTCAACACAGGCTAAATTAAAACACATAAAAATGACAGGAAAACAATGCTTAGTCAGAAAATATTGCTCAATTTTGTTCTTAGGTGCTCACTCCTTATGGTTCACTACAATCTGTATTCAAGACTGGCAAGACACTGTCTTGTTAAAAAGTTATATATTTTAAAATGTAAATGCAATTTCATTTTAAGAAGCAAACAAGTATAAAAGAAAACACCAAAGTATACCGACAACTCTTTCCTTCCCATAGGATCTCATCACTCATTTTGAAGTTCAACCTTCCATTGTCCTCAGCCCTCTAAGCAGAAAATGGTTCTTCTAGTCCTATTCTCCAATTACAAAGATGCTTGATTTCAGACAGATTTTATTTTAAAGTGTCTAAGTAGCAGTTGAGAGAAACTTTATTACAGCAACAAAGAAATGTAGGTTATTTACCAGTAACTCAGTTCTTAGAGTTCCATGTAGTCTCACTGATGGGATCTCTTTCTACTTCGCAGGCAATTGGAAAACTAGGTTGCCTGGAACAATCTAGAAGGGAGTCTAGGCTCCACCTTTGCACTCCCTCCTTGTATCCTCCTTTCCTCTCTGCACAAGCTTTTGATCTTGCAAGAAGAAGGAAGATAATAGTGGACAGAGCCTCCACACCTAAGTTCCTATCTAACCCCAAAGGCAATAGTGCAATAAATATGTACAAGGGCTGAAACTCTATATGATATAAGACTCTAAATAGATATGAAACTCACGGTTCGGATTTACTCGGATTGTACCAAGTATCGGGGCATTTCACCTCATTTTCCCAAGTCCCAGATGGCCGAGGAATCTGTCCACCACTCAGGACTCAGCAAAATCATCAGTCAAGCAGGAAGTGGGGGAAGAGGGCAGCAACTAAAAGCCATAGGAGCCAGGTGCACCACTGTGGACTCACGGAGTGGGGGCACTGTCTCTTTAAGGCAGTTTCAGTGAGCATGATCAGAAAGCTCTCTGGGAGCACGCTGGGAAATGTAGTCTGGACAACCTAGGTTGTAGGCAACCATTATGGTTGCCTGGGCTATAAAGGGGTCATCAGAATGAGCCGCACTCTCCCCCTCCTAGCTTCATATATTACTTTCTGCAGAAGCGGGAACAGTGGAAAAGCATATAAGAGGGCAGCATTCCATGGAGTCATGAACATATCTGCGAAGGACTTTGGGTCATGTCCCACTCTGCTGCAGGGTTTTGCATTTTCTGCCATCGCAAAGAGGTCAACTGCTGGCTGGTCCCACCGCTTGAAGTGACTGTCAAGCACATCGGCATGGAGGCTCCATTTGTGTCAGTCATCTCCCAGGCTACTGAGGTCATTAGCGATAGTGTTTGAATGACTGGCCAGATGAATAACCTGAGGCATGATCCTGTGGCGAACACACCATTGCCATAACTCCTCTGCTTCCACTGAGACAGCCGATGATCTGGCACCTCCCTGCCAGGTGAGGTACCACATGGCTGATGTACTGCCTGCCACCACTTGGACCACTGAACATTTTACATGGGGTGTGACTGCCTTGAGACCCCACCTTATAGCTTGTAGCTCTAGGATGTTTATGTGGAGTTTTGATTCCTCCAGTGTCCACAAGCTGTGCACAAGAAGTGTGTCCATGTGTGCTCCCCATCTGGTTAGGGATGCATCTGCTGTCACTGTGCACAGATGGATTCAGCAAGTCAAAAGGCTAGTCCTGCAGAAGATGCTGACTTTTTGTCCACTACCTAACCAAATCTCTAGCCTCAGAGAATGGGGATTCTTTTGCTCACTGGATGTATGGCAAGGAAGTATATCAATTGTAGCCAGTGTTATGGGGGTGCATGCGGAGACATGTTAGCAACGTTACCGCTGTTGATGCGAACAAGCCCTGGAGTCTCAGGAAGCAGCAAGAAGAGCGAGTCAGTCAGGAGCAGATCCTGTGGATAAACTGGATGATGGTATGAAACGTGTCCTTTGGAAGGAAGGGTCTATGATGGCTCCTATGAAAGGGAGTATTCTCTTATGGAGATGATGAGGTGTGATTTTTCTGCGTTAACAATGAGGCCTAGGTTGCCCAAGAGAGATGTTGTAACAACAATTTTATGAAGGCAGGTCTTGGAAGTCCACCATGAGGAGCCAGTTGTCCAGGTAGGTGGGAGACCCGTATGCCCTGTCTTCTGAGCTCTGCAGCCAGGACAGCAACTTATTTCATGAAGACCCTCGGGGCAGTGACAAGAACAAAGGGCAGGACAGTGTACTGAAAGTGGCGGCCATCTACAATTAAATACAAGAATCTTTTGGGAGAGGGTCAAATTGAGATATTGAAATAAGCATCCTTGAGGTCATGTGAAAAATTTTCTTCAAAGCAGGAAGAATGGACTGCAAAGTGGTAATTCCAAACTGCAAATTTTGCACAAATTGTTTAAGTTGTCTCAGATCCAGAATGGGTCGGAGGCCTTTGTTCTGCTTGGGGACCACAAAGTATCTGCAGTAGAAGCCAGTATATTTTTAACAGGGTGGCAGCTCCTCTATGCTCCCTTTTGTGAGTTAATCTTCTCCACAAATTTTGTCTTGTGAGATGGGTCCCTAAAGAGGAATGGGTAAGGGTTATTGGGAGGGGGAACTCTTTTCATTTGAATGACACCGACATACAGAATAATTAATTTCCTTGACCGATCTATCAGTGGTAATACAGGCCCATAAATCAAAAGATGGGGTTGAACCGTTATGAAACAAAAGATGCTTGAAGGTGCTCTCTCTCGATCTCTAAATTGCCAAACTTGAGATCTGGTTTGCTAGCCAGTGGAGAAGCTCAATTGGGACCTGTTCCCATCCTTAGTTTTCAAGAACCTCTTCTGTAGCTAGAAAAAAGGCTGTTGCTGTCCTGGAAAGAGGGGATGGCACTGCCCTTACTCTGGGTAGTAAGAGTAGGAGGTATGCATCAAGTAGTACCTCTTTTTTTTATTGCTCAGACTACTCCCGCTGATCTAGCTGTTTGGCAACTCTCCTTGATCTTGGCTAGCATCTCATCTGTTGACTTAGCAACGAGTCCCGCACCATCAAAAGTTAGGTCCTCTATCCAGGTCTTATTTTCCAGAGATAGGGCAGTGCATCTGAGCCTCATGTCTCCTTACTGTTACCGTTGAGGCTATCCCTCAAACTGCACAATCCGCAATGTTCGTAAGCAGAGACAAGTCGAAATTGTGCCAATTGAGTCCCCTCTTTTTGTAAGCCTGCCAGGTGGGTGGGGTCAGTGGTGGAGGTTGTCTGGGACCACAGCTGGTGTTGGTAGCCGCACATGGTGAACAAATAATTAGCAGCCCTCAATGAAAAAGCTGCTGAGGAAAAGGCATTACGTCTGAGCTTATCTAGAAAGCGTCTCTCACAATCCAAAGGACAAGTCTGGATTGCTCCAGACCTGTACCATTTGTGTTACTTCTGCTTTAACTAAGGGGTTTGGAACTGGGTGTCAGAAGAACACTGATGAGTTCTCCTTGGGGATAGTTTACAGAGTATGTGCCAACTTGTTGGTGGCAGTAGCTGATGGGGGGGTTCTCCCACAGTTCCAGATGGCTCCACAAGCTCCTTGAAGATATTGTGCTGCCTATGTCCCAAACCCCCACCACCTAAAAAACCAAAACACTGGTCCAGTTTTTCTTTTGGGGGGTTTGTTTTTTTAAAAAAAGGTCTTACTTGGATCCCGTGGCATGGCCATCACTAGCCTTTTTAGCATGGTTTGAAAGGCCTTCACTTCCTGTGTGGACATCATCATTTTCCTCTGTCAGAGACAGCATCAGAGGGGAAAGGGCCCACAGTCCCATCGAATCAGGATCTGAAGTTAAATGTTGTGCAATGAAGACTGAAAAAAAGAAGCACCTGCAGGAAGTGGCTATGGTACCCACGGTGCCTGTGGAGGTGCTGGGGGCAGTTGTGGAACCAAGGAGGGTGGAGGTGTCTGTGGAACCAGAACGTTCTCTGGAGTTGGTGCCGATGGTGCCAATAGTGTCGTCCTGGTGGCGGGGAGGGGGGAAGCTGATCAAGGAGGAACTTCAGAGGGATCAACTGGAGGCTGCAGTTCCTGCAGTGCCTTATATAGTCTGGTTGAATAGGCAGAAGGAGAATGCCTCACATCATGGGGCTGATGGGGAAGGGTGTAGTATTCTGAGGATCTGCTCCACGAGTGGGAGTATCAGGTTCAAGACTGGGAGTAGCAATATACATCTTTGTGTCTCATGTCCCTACAGTATGAGAATATCCTTCAGTGATGTGGTGGGAATCAGCTAGAGGGGGAGCCCCTGTCTTTATAGGGAAGGTCATACCCTGGTGAGCAAGTGCTTTCATTGGGAGACCGATACCACCTCGTGGTGCCACAGTGTTTACGAGCAGTGCAGTGACCTAGATCACCCCCGTGAATAGGACCGTCTGTGATCTGGGAGAGAGAAGAAGGGGAGAAGGAGATGGAGATGGAGATTCATCACCTGAGAACGCAATCCCCACAGTGAGACCCCTGAGTCAGGGCCTCTGAAGTCCTCATGATTAGAACCAGAGGAATGTGATTATGATCTGACCCTCCTTTTTCTCCTAGTTCTGGTGGTAGGGAAAGCCTCAATCACCTCTTGTTCAAACTCCTCTTCTACAAGATCTGGCAGGATTGGAGCCAGTGAGGCTGGTTCAGCACCTAGGACAGTGTCCAAATCAGTGCTAGCAGTAGTGCTGTGGATGGTGCCGGTGGAGGGTGCAGCTGGTCCCAAGCCCCAGGAGCCTGCTGACAGTACTGATGGTACCTAGCACTGCAGCAGGTTGTGTGCACTGATGTGACCCTGATCACCGCTCCCCCTCCCCCCCTTGCAAAGCTTTCTTAGAATGTTCTGGAGCCAGGGCATGCGGTCTTTTCTCATCCTCGAAGACAGGGCAGTGCAAGCATGGTAAGACTTTCTGTCATGGGACTCCCCCAGACATGACATGCACTTATTGTGTTAGTCCAGTGGACAGTGTGGCTGGTCAGGAAAAGCACTGCCTGAAGCTTGATTTCATTGACATGACTGAAGAATAGAGTTTGGAGGTCACTCGAGGGTGGAGCGTCCCCTGAAGATTCCTAATTACTCTCAGATCTAACTAAGAAATATAAAAAACCCAAAGACCTCATCACTAGTTTGCTGATGATTGCTTAGAATTAAACAGACCAAGCGTTCCTAAATTGCCATGGGCTGTTGGAAGGTACTGAGGTGAGGCGGCTCTACCCACTTTTATCTTCCCTCCTCTTGTGAGATCAAAAGCCCACACAGAGAGGGAAAGGGGACAGGAGGAGTGCTGTAAAGGGAAAGGGGACAGAAGGAGTGCTGAGGCAGAGCCTTGACTCCCTTCTAAGAAAGTTCCAGGAAACTGCTGACAAAGGAGTTTTCTGATTGCTTGTGGAGCAGGAAGATGAGTGAGTATCTGAGAACTCCTCAAAGAAGAACAAAGTTTGCGTATTTGTAATCTGTATTTTATTTTGTATTTGTATTTTATTGCCAAGGGTTTTAGTAGGAGCATTTACAGTGACATGTATAACTTACTTTTATTTGGAATTACCTTGCTGATAGAAAAATAGGGTAGAGTTTTAATGAACAAGTCCATTTCACTAGAACTATACTTACTAGGTTTGGACTAAGCCAGATGTCAAATAAAATTGATTTCTACAAGCAGCTGCTGAGCTTAACGTCGTTGATTTCAACAAATGAGAACCCCATTTCTATATTAATTAAAATTTTGCATAAACAAATCTTATCACAATTATAGATCCCAAACTCTGAGATTATATAGTATCTCCCTCTCAATTTGAAATCAAGTTCAACTTTGCTTTCATATTCCTAACTTATACAAGCTGGACTAAATACATTTTCACTTTAGTGTTGGCTTCATCTTCACAATATACTGAACATGACGATTACCCTATCAGTTAAAAGCAAACATTCACTCCAATATGTAAGATATAAAAAAATCATAACCTTGTCAAGCAAGGAGCATGGCTTCCATCTGTGCTGAAATAGTTTAATTTCTAGTGAATATTAAACATAGCAAAGTTAAGATATTTCCAGTTCAGAGGTTTGAATGATGTGAAGAACTGAGAAAATCTCAAAAAGTGCAAGTAGACATCCCAAGGCTGATTTTAGATAATGAAACCCGTGCTGTGTAAAGGAAGTTATTATGCAAAAGCCAAGTTAGGCATACTATCAGTATTAGGTAGCATTTTAAAAAGATAGGGAAGTGATTACTGAAGGAAAACCAGAATTCAGAAAAAGGGTAAGAAAAAAAGATACAACATTTTATAGATTACAAAATAAAAACCCCACCACTTTACTTAGGATAAACAGAAAAGTTGATTTCCATATTCATCCCCTGCTGTGACAGCCACCTATCTGCACAGTTAGGGTTGTCTGAGACAAGGGAAGACAGAAAAACGGAGACAAGTTTAGTTGATGCAATTGTGACTGGACTTCCCAAGCACCAGCTACTTAATACAATGTCCGCAATCCCAAGCAGGATCAGCGCACCTCAATATAATCCCTTTGGGGATGTGTACGTGCGTGGGATGCACGTGGAAGATACAGGGCATGCGATCAGACCCAATGACAGAACTGGCTTAGCCCCATTTCATTTTCTCACATAATCAGATAGCAAAATAATTCTATTCATTTCTTAAAAAGGAATTCTATTTTTTAGTACAATGGATATGAAGAAATCTCTGGTTATGAAAAATGTGACTGGAAGAGGAGTTACTGATTTGTAACATTTGCTTTTCAAGAAAGTACCTCTACATAGTTCTGGACCTCCGCTATCTAGTGCAGAGGGCCAGAACTGATTAGCTAAGCAGCATCCAGAACAGGGAACATGAAATGACCTCTCTCTCTCTCTCTCTCTCTCACACACACACGCACGCACGCACGGACAGTAGAACCCTGAATTTATGAATCCCTCAGGAATGGTGGTGGTTAACTGGAAAATAATTTTTCATTCGGTTTCATAAACGTATAAAACTGACAAATTAAACTCTCATTATTACAGCTTGAGACCTTTAGTAGTATAATATGCAAGGGGAAAAAATAAATTTAAGTTACCATTCTACCTGAATTGTAAGAAAAAAGCAGATTTAAATGTCCGCAAGACAAAACAATATAAATGGAAACACTTTGTTTGGAACTTTGAAAGAGCCGCCTCAGGCATTTAGCTGACAGGTCAGTTTGTAACTGATGATCATATCTTCAAGGTTCTGCTATACAGGTCAACTCTGTCTCAGCCTCAATTTCTCTCCCCCAAGGCAGAGACCCAAAGAACTACTACCAATGGGGAAGGTGTGCGGGGAGGGTGACTACGTAAAGGCTTCCTCTCAAACAAACAGACATTACAGGTATTTTATTTATTTCAAGGGTCACCTACACAAGTGTATTGTGCATCAGCTGGGGAAAGCAGGGTTCTCTCCAGATTTCCTTTGGGGTAAGGATTTCAGACACCAGAAAGAAATGATTAATCTTAGGTTGGGTGATATTATGCTCCAGGATGATCTGGTCAGAACTGCTGAGTGGAAAGTAGCCCCCCACTTCCAGAGCTTGAAATTGGTATACGCTTTTGAAAAATATTTGGATATTTTAGTGGACAGTAAGCTCCGAAGGCTGTACACTTTGCTTCGGATGCAACTGTTTAAGCTAAATGTTGTTACGGGCAGGTATGCCAATGTTACCCATGCAGAACGGGTTTGCCTTTGTGATGGTAGGACTGTGGAGGATGTAGACCATATGCCATTTTTTTGTCCTATATATGTTGATTTGAGGCAAGTCTGGTTATCGCCATTATGGGAGGATGATTTATACTTACCCATTGATGTTAAACACCAGTGGATGCTCGCCACGACTGATGAATTAAAAGTGTAACGATGTTTGCTCATCTTGTCGCCAAAAAGAGGGCGAACAACTAGAAGTTAAAGAGCACAAGCTTAATAGCTCTGTATGTAATATTGGTGGGCTGAAAAGTAGATGATTTGTTTTTATAGTTAAGTAGAGACAATTGAATGCAATGGTCTGTAGTTGCATCTTATTTATCTATTTTGTATTCCTATTGTTATTTCATGTTTGTATTGTTTGTTGTTTTATGTTGGGCATATAGCAAAAGCTTGCCCGTAATAAAACTGGAACTGGAGCCACGATCATCCATGCTTTTATTACCTCTCGGTTAGACTACTGTAACGCACTCAACGTGGGGTACCTATGGTGATGGCTCAGACCCTGCAGCTGGTGCAGAATTATTTATTTTTTTATTTTACAGATTTTGTATTCCATCTCTCCTGCCATAGGCAGCCCGGGGCAGCTAACAACAGTGATAAATATAAAATACAATAAAACACCAAATTGATCAGGTTCGAACCTTTAAATATCAGGGGCTGGTTTTTGCATACAATAATTCCTGGCTCCAACATATTCAATCTATTAAACAAGATGCTCTGGCAACCTTAGCAGCAATCTATACATTTTATACTAATAAAGGGGGGCATCTTGTTGCCTGCCTCTTAAGGTCTTCAAATAAAAAATCGTGGCCAAACTTAGTTATGGAGTCCAGGTTTGGGGTTATACCCCTGCCGCTGTATCATTATTGGAGCCAATACAGAACAAATGTTTGCAAAGATTGCTTGGAGTTCCCCCGGAGACATCTTCTGCACTGGTCAAACTGGAAACTGGAGTTGTATCAGTGGGAGCCAAATTGGATAAAATTTTCTTATCCTTTGTATTAAAGCAGGCCTTGAACCTGGTAGGTTCTATCACAAAGGCATGTTTTGAAATAGAAATGCAAACTGCTGGTTTCCCTTGGTCGAGGTCGGTTTATGATAAATTGAATAATTTGTGTTTTTCCATTCCCTTTTTGCTCCAATTTCTGTTAAAGAGTGTGATCAAAATGATAATGGATAGACTGTGGGATATTCACATACAAACTCGGAGGAGTCAAGCAAGGATGGTGCGTGCTTCTCCTTGTTATCGCTATATCTTATCTCCCAGAAATGGCTGTAATTATTTAAAAGAGTGAACAGATTTTGGCTTGAGGAGAGCCTTTACTGCTCTCCGATTGCAAACATTTAATTCCGTGGTATCTTTGGGTAGATATGCTGGACAGCCTTACGCTGAGAGGATATGCCCCTGTGGTGAAAATGTAGTTGAGGATCTTGTTCACTATCAATTATATTGCCCACTCTTCTCGCATGCAAGAGCTGACATGTGGTCCAGAATTAACCCTCCTTCGGTCTTGTCTCCATTGGGTCTGATGGTTTTCTGTCTTGCAGATAAAACACATTTAAACTCAGAAATAGTAGCTCATTTTGCCCTTCGGGCACATTTTTTATGGAAAACATTTATTCCTATGAAGGGATAATCTATGTATCATGGAATTCGTATATATTTACTGTTTGTTATGTCTTATAGTTCTGATGTTTTTTGGAATTGCCATTTGTCCCATAAAGATACCCTTTATTTTAGGGTCTTTGGTTTTGGGTCTTCCCACAGAGGCTCAGGGTGGCATACAATCATAAAAACAGTAATAAATCATTAAAATCAATAATTTAAAATCCTCTTAATACCCCATCCAGCCCTCCCCTACGCCCCCCACCCTGCCTGACAAATGCCTGGCCAAATAGAAAGGTCTTACATTATTTCTGGAAGATGAACAGGCGCAGGCCTAGGTGGACACGCACACATCCGGGGGGGAGGGGGAGAGTACCATAATCACAGGGTACCCACTGAGAACTCCTCTGCACGGAGGGCATTATATGCTGCCTTTTTCGACCTAAGGGCAGCGTTTGACTCGGTGGATAGACCTACCCTCTGGAAAAGGTTGGTGGAATTAGACATAGACAAAAGGTTGCTCTCATTAATAGTGTAGCCCAAGAGGTACCCCATACGCGGCACTCAGGACAGAATTAGGGCAGTGCAGTTGGTACTCTGCCGCAGTGCTAAGAGCACTCAAATTCTGGTGCAAGATGCAGTGGGAGCAAAAAATCGGTTCTCCTTCAGAACATCAGGGAGGACACCTTCGTGAGCCCCTGGCAAATCTGGATGAGAAGATATTTGGCCCAAATTGGGCTCTCAGTCCCATATCTCGAGGGTAAGTCCCAGGCGGCAGCCTGGAAAGAAATCAGCAA
Organism: Sphenodon punctatus; assembly: GCA_003113815.1. Classification (NCBI taxonomy): domain Eukaryota; kingdom Metazoa; phylum Chordata; class Lepidosauria; order Sphenodontia; family Sphenodontidae; genus Sphenodon; species Sphenodon punctatus. Next base: position 7,366,959 of record QEPC01005117.1, read on the forward strand.
AAGGGTAGCCGACATAGAGAGGCAAACTGAGGTGGCCAAGATCACCCAATCCCCCCATATGCAGACATATTGTCTGTGGATGCCAGAG
>QEPC01005117.1:7372935-7387480 GCA_003113815.1 Sphenodon punctatus
TTTATGATGTCCCTAGAAGGAGATATTTGACTGCTACTCTGGATAAACTGGAAGGATGGTCCGAGGTTGCTGCCCTGGAATATTTGTTAAAGAATCCTAAACCCCATATCATCAGGGATATGGGGTGTTTTCTATGTCAGGCTATGCGGATCAAGAAAAAGTTCCTTGCTTTTCAACCCATACTCAGTTTTACGGAACTGTAGGCCCAATTTTGGGTGGAGGGGCCCTCTGCTGATAAATTGTTAAATTATTCATTTTCAGACAATATGAGATTTCATGCTGATTATGGTGTTTTGCGTTTTGATGTTTGTCGTTTGTCGTCTGTTGGGGCTGCGGCCAGCAATAACTTTGTTACGCTAATAAATTATTATTATTATAGCTGTAAAAACATCTCAGAGAGATGGCACCTACAAGAGGACACCCCCAGCTGACCCCAGGACCATGAGGGAGGAGGCAGTCTTTCAGATACCTGGGGTCCAAACCGTTCAGGGCTTTATAAGTTAAAACCAGCACCCTGACTTTTGCCCAGAAAGCTATTGGTAGCCAGTGCAGACTCTGGAAGGGTAATGTGCTCCCGGCAACCTGTTCCCAATAGAAGAAGGTTGATGCATTCTGCATCAACTGTAGCCTCTGAACAGTCACCAGGGGCAGCCCCACGTAAAGCACATTCCAGTAGTCCAGCCTTGAGGTTATGAAAACATGGATGACAGTGACCAGATCTGAATCAGATACAGTCAGAACCTTCTCACCAAATGTAATTGGTGAAAGGCACTCCTGGCCACCACGGGAACCCAACAATCCAGGCACAACAGTGGACCCAAGAGCACCCCAAGGCTGCGGACCTGAGTGACCAAAGGCAGTTGGGCCCTATCAATAACAGGGGTCCCTACGTCTCCCAGGTCACATGGCCGGCCAACCATCACCGCAGTAATGTCTGGATTCAGCTTCAATTGGCTCATCCGCTCCCAGGACCTGGATCAGATGAAAAGGAAAGGTAGAGCTGGGCATCAATATTCATAGCACTTCACTCCAAATCTCTGAATGCTCTCACCCAGAGGTCTCAGATACACATTAAACAGGCATGCAGACAAGATGGAACATTGAAGGACCCCACAAGGAAGCTCCAAAGGGGACAATGAGCCACCATCCTCTGGGTTCTCCCAGCCAGCAACAAGCGGAACCACTCAAGAGCAGTCCCGCGCACCCCTGACAGATCCTGCAGCAACATCCCATAGCCAACAGTATCAAAGGCCTCCAACAGATCTAACAATATGAACAGGGTACAATTTCCCCCTGCCAATTTCCAAGCGGCAAGCACAGTCTCAGTGCCATGCCCAGGATGAAATGCTGACTAACATGGGTTCAGAAATCCAACAACGAAGATGCACTTGGAGCTGTGAGACAACCATCCGTTCAATAACCTTCCCTAAAAATGGAAAGTTAGAGAGAGGGTGATAGCTGGCAGCGGAGTCAACATTGTGAGATGGTTTCTTGAGCAGGAAACGGACAAGGCGGCCATCAGAAGCAGTGGCATCCCCGGCCAACACCACCCCCCAGTGTCTCCTGGCTGGCTTTCACCTGCCAGGATGGGCATGGATCCAATTCACAACTGGTTGTCCGCACCCCTTCAAGCACATCCTCCACATCAGTGGGCAACGTTAATCAAAGCTGATCCAAGTAAACCAGTCAAAACCAAGTCGAGCCAAATACAAGCAACTTTATCTGCTAAGTAGGTGGCAAACTCATCACAGCAGACAACCAACGCCTCTAAGTCTGAGGAGAAACAGCTAAGATTGAGTAAGCTATTCACCGCCTGGAAGAGCTCCACCGGACAGCACTATACAGATGTTATGCTGGCAGCGAAGGAAGTTTTCTTCACAGATGCTATTCGGCAGTGAAGACAGCTTTCTTTGCTGCTGCCCCAGCCATGATATAGTTCCTTAAAACAGTCTATACCACAGTTGATCACCTTTGGCGCAGGTTGAGCACCACCTGCTCTCTAGCTGCCTACCCTCTCAACTTTAGCATCCTCAGGTCCTCAGTATACCAGAGAGACCTGTGCTGCCAGCACAGAGGTAAAAGATGACTGGGTTCCACCATGTCAACAGCCCAGGTGAAACGTCATACCACAGATTGACCAAGGCATCAACAGGAAGGTCATCAAGGTCAGCAGGTAAATCCCTCAGAGTGTTCTGGAATCCTACTGAATCCATTAGTCTCTGGGGGTGGACCATTCAAACCAGTCCACCATCCCGATGTGGGCAAAGGAGGGCAGGGATCTGGGCCTTCAGAAGGTAATGGTCGTTATGACACCATTGTCATGGTTAGACATCCCCAATAACCGGAGCCCCTGTTTCCAGGCCAGTGCACAACACAAGATCCAATACGTGCCAGGCCAGAATATTACCTGGGATAGGCCCATGGTTGTTATGGTGGTCATGAACTCCTGCTCCACCTGCGAAAGGCCAGTCTCAGCGTGTATGTTGAAATCAACCAAAACAATAAGTCTGAGTGACCTCAACACAACGACCATCCCTGAGACCAGTTCAGCTAAAGCACTGAGTAAGTCTGCTGGACAACGGGGTAGTCAGTACGCTAGCAGAAACCCCAATCTATCCTGGCCCCAAACATGAGATGGACACACTCCATGTTTGGCAAGTCAGACACTTGATACCTCCAAAAGACTAGATTGTCTTTACAGAGGACCACCACTCCACTTCCCTCCCCCTAACCCTCAATCCAAAGCTGCACCGAGTACCCAGCCGGCACCATCTAGGCCAACACAGGCCAAGAAGCCTCATCCCACCAGGTCTCAGTAATACATACAAGGTTTCATACTGAATGAGATCATGGATGGTAGATATTTTATTAGCCAGTGACCTTGCATTACGTAACATCAGCGACAGATCAGAGGCTCCACTGACCTCAATCCCCAAATATCCCAAGACAGTGGAGAAGAGGACAGGAGAACAAACACCAAGCATCTGCCCCTGTAACCACGATGATTCTTCCTCCCTCCCCCATCCCTGCCATACCTCCCCATACCAAACACCACCAATCGGTTTCACAGCTGCCCCAGTAACTTCCTTCCCCCACCCCCAACCCCAGCTCCACAAGAAGCCAGAAGGCCGAGCCCGACATCCCTGGAGAAAAATTGTCCAGGGAGGCAGGCAGAGAACCCCGACGCTACCCATACCCCTCTCTCACAGGGAGGTTGTGGCACCCCCTTCCAAGTCCCTTATGCCTGTACCACCCCCTCACAGGGGGAAGATGGGAACAATCGTCCACCCACCCCTGCCCATACTCACCCTCTCTCAGGTGAGTTGTGGCACACCCACCTCAAACCTTTCCAAACCCCCTATATCTGTACACACACCCCTCACAGGGGGAGACAGAGCACAGACCTCCACACCCCCAACCTCTGCCCATACCTGTCTCAACAGGGGATTGTGGCACCCCTTCCCTTCCCCAACTGCCCATGCCTGTACCCACCCCTCTCACTGGGGGGTCATAACCAGGCAGCCATGGCAGTATACCCCAATCCTCTCCTCCCCAAAATCCTACCATTCCCCATCCCACTAAAAGCTATTAAAGTGATTTTCACCCTGTAACAAGGAATTTGAAGTTGTACAAAATCCCTTTATTAGAGGGATTTTGGGTGTCCTGAACACGACACCCATTCCTGTGTTACATGCAGAGACTGGGCTTTATTCCATTTATTTTTTGGCTACTCTGAGAGCTTTGACTTTTGGGGATAAGATTTGGTGTTTAGAATATTCTTATTTAATCTATTAATGCTGGTGGGAGCAATATAATCCTAATGGCAGCCGACAGTATAGATGGTGGAAGGAGGTGGACCATTACCTGAATAGAATTGGGTACTCCGCTGTGTTCCTTCGGAGCTCGCCCAATCCTTTTACAACTTTGCATCTGAAACAGAGGATTCTGGATATTGCTAGCCAGGATGATTTAGCTAAAGTTACTGTTAACTGTTAATAGGATAGTGCCCTGGTACACTGTAGGTAAAACTAATTTCTCATTGGAAAGCTATTTGATAGAGGTGCAGGATTTTCAGCTTCGCAGAATTTTAACCTTCATGTGCTTTCAACTTTTTGATTCAGCGATCATGGTTGGTAGGGCAGTGAATATTGATTACAGTCTAAGACGATGTACATGCTCCCTTAACCAACTTGAGAACTGGGAACAAGTCTTATTTATGTGTCCATATTACGATGATTTGAAAGTGGAATGAATTGATCCATTACTGGTTTGCCGATCTTTCTTGCCTTACACTCAAAATATTGCTTTTCTGTTGTCCACAAAAGACCCTTCTGTATTGAAGGTATTATCATCTTTTTTCCTTTTGGTAGCCAGAGGGAAAATAAAGTGGCACCAGGGAGGCTACTGAGAGTGATTCAGTGTTCCTCTATTTATTCTTATATTTATATTTTTGAGAAGATTTGGTCCATAATTTTTTCCGGGGAAATTTTAGGAAGATACCAATGCTGGATATTTAAGATGATTAATTTTTAATCTTCTGGTCTGAAGATGGACTCTTTATTTTCTGTATTTTGAAGGACTTGTGTTGTACTAGTTTATTTCTTTTTATAATTTTGTATACCATTGGTTTGGATTATATCAAAAGCTGACATCCCAATAAATCTGAACTTGAAAATCCATTAAAATTAAAACAAAATAAAACAAGGCAAACCCCCAAACCTCCCCACTGCCAAAGGGCGGCCAATCAACAAATAGTCTATATGGGAGCTGGGATATAGACACTCAGGTGCCAATGGTGAAGCAGTGTCTCTTAACCCAGCCCCCTCCCGCAGTTTCTTTTATGGGAGCCTGATGTGACATCCGATTATAGATTTGCACAGACTATGTTCTAAGTTCCTAGACTTGTGTACTTTACCTATAGAGTTCAGAATTTATTAGTTTTTAAATTGTACACCTGTTAAACAAACAGTTCTAAGATTGACATGGTTTCATATTAAATGTACTGTACTTGGCTTTTTCTTCATTCCAATTCAACTCATTTTGAATTGTTTTTTTTTTTACCATGTACACACACCTTAATTCATAAATTGTCAACGTAACATTTTCTGAATCACATCATCTTATCTAGGTTTTCCAGTGCTCAACTAATTCTTTTTCTGCTGCAGCATAAAGCTTAAGCAAAATCCTATCATGTGGCACTCTCTCATAATTCTTTCTAAATATGCACATAAATTCTACTGCATGCACTGATGTTACCAGCTATGTCTGTAGTCTAATAAACGTCAAAGAAATTTGCTGTGACAGAACCTTGGCCTTCTAAATTCATGTTGTTTATCTCCTTTAAGATTAAATACTATCCATTTGCCCTTTTGGCTTCCTACAGTGTCAATTTTCATGTAAGAAATATGAAACACACGGGCCAGCATTTTCCTGAAACAGCCTTATCTCACTTTGGGGATATTAGTACTACACTACCAATCTTTAATCAGTTCTCCATGATGCCCATTGACCACACAATTCTGCCCCACCAAACTAAAACACAATCTCCTCCTAAGTGTAGAAGAGTGTTACTTTACCTTACACGAGGACGTCAACTTGACAGGCCAGACCAGCAAGTCCTCAGTAATTCTATCATCTTCCAATAAAGAGCAGGAAGAACTTTGACCATTGAAATATCAGCCTTCACCCACACTCTGAAATGGTATTTCAAACATTAACTTACCCAGTACAGTAGTTTTATCATTATTTGTATTATTTTTGGAGTATTATTAATGCTTGTAACACCAATAGTCGAAACTGTCTTTTTGTACAAGAACGTTTAAAAATGGCTCCTTTAGAATGGGAACTTAAATGTTGCCTCTACCTTCAAATCTGCCTCTCCTTTAATTAGAATAAGGTGCTGTCTGCAGGTTACTGGAGTATGTTTTTAAGTATGGACATTTTTAAACAGACCCAGGAGGGAGGTGAGTTCATGTGCATCACTGCAGATGGACCACGCACTTCTGGTGAGTAGGGTGGTCCATCTGCAGTGACAGTCAGGGACAGGTGTGCAGTTGATGTTCACCCAAACCCACGCATCATTTGGCCTGCCACCACAGAGCATTCTGGATTTTTCCCACGTGCTCAATATGTGGGCATGAATGGGAAGGTTCCCTCCACCCTGCCTTCAGACAGGCATCTGAATGCGTGTGAGGTGGGTGGACTTATGTGGGCAGTGCACGTCCATGTAAAAATAGCCTATGATGCATCAGAATAGAATCAAGAGGAAGAAGATGCAGAGTATGGAGAAGAATGTGGAATCCTAATAAGTGTGCATGTATATACACAATGTATGTACGTGTAATGGAGTAGTTGCAAGATGCTGCTGCTGAACTAGCATATTCTTATGATTTATTTTTTATTTATTTTTTTTATTTATTTTTTATTTTTATTTTGATGAAGGTAGAAACCTGAATTAAGTAATTCCTGATCCCGAGTTATCCTGATCCTGAGTTACCACTCAGGAAAAGGACCTTGGAGTCATTGTTGACCTTACATTGAAATCCTCAGCTCAGTGTGGAGCAGCAGTCAAAAAAGCAAACAACGTTAGGAATTATTCATTAAGAGATAGAGAATAAAACTTAAAATATCATAATACCACTATAAATCTATGGTGTAACTGCACCTTGAATCCTGTGTAGCGTTCTGGTCACCCAATCTCAAAAAAAGATATTGTAGAAATAGAAAAGTTACAGTGAAGGGCAAAAAAAATGATAAGGGGTATGTAACGGCTCCCCTATGAAGAGAGGCTGGATGGATTGGGGGTCTTCAGCTTGGAGAAGAGAAAAGATGACAGAGGAATATGATAGAAGTTTATACAAACATACGTGGTGTGGAACAAGTTAATAGGGAACGGTTATTGACCCTCTCAAATAGCACTAGAACTAGGGGCCACTGCCACCAGATGCGACTCTTACAAGGCTGAAAGATCTCACTGCATAAAAGGGGAATAGTGCGTTCACACATTTAAAAACTCCAGCATTTATAACACCTGGTGGTATATCAAGCACTTTTATGAAGCCATTTTTGTCAGGTTAAAAGTGGCCTAAGACTAAAATGCTAATTTATGAAGAACTAAGCGCAGTAATAACACTCAGAAAAGAATATATTGGAAACAACTGTTCCAGTTAAGTCCATTATAAACTTACATATAGTGTGCACCTCATTGCACCAAATATTTGAATCTCAAGAACTGGCTTTTGGACAGAGAATATAATATTCTGATGGGTGAGAAACTTGTGGAAAAGAAGATACTTAATCAAGTGCTAGAGCTCTTAATACTTAAATCTGCATACAACTGTTTGATCAGAGCATGAAATCTGCAGCCGCCTGGAAGCCATTGGCACCTATAAAACAGAGGCTGGAGACTGGTTCAAGGGTGTAGCGGGGCAAGAACGGTTTAAGATCAGGATAAAGTATGCTGATGACACTCAGCTCTACCTCTCCTTTTCCATTGATCCAGGTCACGCAATCTCTCTGTTTTCTCAGTGCCTGTCAGCTGTGGGGGCTTGGATGAGGTGGAGCCATCTGCAATTGAATCCTGACAAGATGGAGGTGATGTTGGTGGGTGAGGGCTTGGGGGGCCTGGGGGTGGTTGAATCTCCTTTTGTGGGGGGGTTTGCCCTCCCATGGTCTCTCAAGGGCGGAGTCTGGGTGTGCTCCTCGATTCACGGCTCAGCCTGAAATCTCAGGTTGTGGCCATGGCGGGGAATGCTTTTCAGCAGTTACATCACGTCCGGCGGCTTCGGCCGTATCTCTCAGACTCCAACCTCGCCACTGTCATCCATGCCTTCATCACCTTGAGGTTGGATTATTGCAACGCGCTCTACGTGGGGCTGCCCGAGAAGCTGGTCCGGAGGCTGCAGCTGGTGCAGAATGCCGCAGCCCGTCTCCTTACGGGGGCGGGCCGCAGGGAGCACACGACACCTGTGCTCTGCACTGGCTGCCTATAAAGAACTGGGCCAGGTTCAAGGTGCTTGTTTTAACCTTTAAAGCCCTTCGCAGCCTGGGCCCTGATTATCTGCGGGACCACCACACTCCCCATATGCCCGTGCGACCCTTAAGATCGTCCGTGGGAGCCTTTTTGGAGGTTCCCTGGGCGCGGTGGGTGGCGACCGGTCAGATCTTTTTCGGTGGCTGCCCCTGTGCTGTGGAATTCGCTCCCGGAGGAGGCTCGGTTGGCCTCCACTCTCCTGTCATTTTGATGTTTGTGTAAGACCTGGCTGTTCCACCAGGCCTTTGGCGAGGGGGAGGGGGAGGATGGGGGTGTGTGTGCGTTTTTTTCCCCCCGTTTTAAATTGTTTTTATATTGTTGTTCACCACCCCGGGCTCCGCTGAAAGGGCAGGAGGGTGAGATAAAAATGTTATATAAATAAAAAATAAATAAAGTCTGGCAATTTAAAAAAAAAAAATTGGCTCCCAGAGTTCAATCTGAAATTTCATGCCCTGGTTTGATAATTAACATGACTAGCACAAACTCCTAAAAAAGACCTTGACATACGTTTGACTGATTTGTTTCCAGTGCCATTATTTCATGCTTTTTGGCACAATCAGACTGATCATGTTTGATGAATAACCACTAGACAAGCAAAGTACAAGCTTGAGCAATAGCCATCCTTTAAAAATAACTATGTTTTTTATTATATATTCTGCAAAGTGACACAAAAATGCAGTAGGGACAGAACCCTGCTCTTAACCTTAATACAAAAAGGAATGCATGCGTTTCTATCACTTAGGACAAGTCTGATGCATGAAAGATCTCATGGAGTCAGCAACATTGCTTTCACTGAATCCCCAAGAACCATAAACAACCATGTTTAGCTCATAAGATCTTTTATGTCTGTCTTAAAATTTATATTTGATCACAAGAAAATTAGTGTATCCTAAGTAAGATGGAACTAACAGAGAATACTATTTTCTGTGTCTGAATACTGGAAAACTGACAATTTATCTTATCTTCAGTATTTTTATTCTTTAAATCAATGTAATCTATGTATAAATGTAAACTAATCATACCATGTTTCATTAAAAGCAGTGATTTAGAAATGCAGCATGCAGCATTTTTATATTATTAAAGGTCATCCAGTAATCATGCTAGACGTTAACTGAAAAGAAGAGGCAACTTTTAAAGATCTATTGTAAATTCTCGATCACTCAATTTGAAAAACGCTAGACATCAGGTATGAAAAAACTCTAGGGACAAGCAAAGGCATAGCTTTTAGTTTATGGTGGAAGACAGCATACAGTTGTGCTATTCCAAAAGTACACTAGAAGAAGAAAAATTGCCCTTCTAGTTCCCTCTTCACACGAGAAGGAAAGAAAAATCTCTCATACCTCAGGGGTCGCCTCGCCCTCCGTGCCCCAGAGCGTCTCCTTCTGTCTGCCTGGGGTGCCTTCTTGGAGGTCCCCCTTGTTAAGCTGGGGGCCACAATGGAGTGGGCATTCTCGGTGGCTGGGACGCGCCTTTGGAATTCCCTCCCGGAGGAAGCTCGCCTGGCCCCGAGCCTTTTAACATTCCAGCGAGTTTGTAAAACCTGGCTGCTCGCCCAGGCTTTTGGGGAGGGTGCGTTAGTGGGTTTTATCCTCCTACCCTTCTTTATTATTTGTTATAATTCTTTGTGCTTCCCTGTTTTAATTGTTAAGATTTTTATGATGGTTTTAAATATTTTAAATGTTTTTATGTGATATTTGTTAGCCGCCCCAAGCTGTTTGCAGGAGGGGTGGGTTATAAATGTATTAAATAAATCAATAAATAAAAAAAGAAAAATGACAACGATACATACCAATCATAGGAGTAACTTTGATCTAAAGTGGGGTCAGGGAGGATGCTGACCCACAAACTCCATTCCCATATCTCTAGAAATACGGGGTGAGAAAATTTGCAGGGGACATGTCCCCGGCAATAATTACTCCAATAATACCAACAACTTGCTACTCCCTCAGCTAAACTTTTCTGACCTTCCTTGTAGGGACAGGGCTAAGATTCCACCATTCCCTATCACTGGTGTGACAAAAATGGCAGCTCTGCGGTACCTGCTCTTGGCACATTTGCTACCGAAGTGGATGGTATGCACAAGGGAGAAAACAAATATCTGGCCTCTTCAGACCCTCCATAGATTCTTTGCTATACCTGAACTAGAGTTGACTTTTTTAGTTCACGATCAGTAAAATGGTGGTTCACTATCACCATCTTTGAATTAAATATTGTGAACATGAAGTGCAGCTTAAAATCACTGTTATGTATAGTTAAAAGGAACAAAATATTCCCCACAGTATTCTTTTCCAGCAAAGATATGCTACCCAGATATGCTCAGACCTGTATACCAGTATTAAGTGGAGAAGAAGGATTTAAAAAAGTAATCAAATCAAATAATCAAATCAAGTAATCAAATAAAATGTAAGACTGCATAGGCTAACTTGTTATTTTGTGAAAAGTAATAGTACACAATTGTAAGATCCTGGATTACTTTGTATGAATATAAAAAACCAAAAAACATTTTGTAGTATATTAAACAACTCTTTTCAACTGCCAGATAATGAACTTCTTTCATACATTCACTTTTCCTTACACATCTTAAAATCAACAATAATCTTGGGGGAGTTTATTTAGAAAAAAAATGAAGTTGAACACATTATGAAAATGCAAGTTCATACCATTATCTTTGTATAAAGGAATACCCTCTTTTAGTAAGAGATCCGACACAGAAAGAGTGCTCTCTCAGTAATTCCAGACAAATGGTAGGCTAGGCAGATACAAATATTTTTAACAGCTGAAAATTAACATTAAAATGAATAAATTCTTTTCTGATTTCACTTTGGAAACATTAGTTTGTATAAAAAAAAAAAACCAGTAAAATTCAGCCAGTTTTCTAAGGAAAAAAAAAATGCAGTTGGAACTACATTATACTTGAAAGTTTATCACGGGTTTTTTTCTATTTTTTCCTACTCTCTTGCTGCCCAGTTCTATTAACTGTGCATATATAGTTTATTTTTTTAAAGAACAGACCCTGACTGAAGACACTGATTCAAACAAACCCATTAGGTACACCAAACGCTACTACTAGCTAAATGCGTCTTCTAATTGAAAGCAAGCGTATTAGAACGAATTCCCTTGTAGTGTTATCTTGGGTGGGGGGGAGTGAATAGTGAGAAGAATCCAACTGGTAATGATCTCAATTACTGTTCAGATACCACAGTAACTATAAAATTAGAATATCTAGTTTCAAGTAATTAGAAAGGTAGCTAGGCAGTTGGGAGATTATATTGCAGTAGTTACACGGCCATATTGTACCAAACACAAGGTAAGTAGTTAGAAAAAAAGGGGTTTTATAGACTTTGTGCTTTGAAGTGCCCTGAAAAGGATTCCATTAGTGTTTTTAAAAAAAAACTACAAAAGTCACATGTCTAATTTAAATTTTAAGAAGGGCTGCTACAATAGCTCTACACACTATTTAAAATAGTCTTACAGCTTACAACACTAAATTATGAGAGCAAGATTTTAGTTCTCCATCTTAATATTATTCTTGTGTGTGTTCTGTACCTGTTAAAAATACTTCAATAAGGAAAGCAAAAGGATTCAAAGACAGCATATGGAAATATAACTGTTCCAGAAAATCCTAATGTACTTCAGTCCAAGAAGCACTCCAAATGAGGAAAGGAAGTGTAGCTGTTGCTACACTTTCCATGATTTTCCACAGGGTGAAATAGCAGTTTTAGTCCCAAGCGCCAAGAAATGTGCTCATAGTTGCTATAGTAAATTGCCATCAGCTGCTGCTCTGTGAAGCAGACATGATTATGGGTGCAGCCAGATGAGCAGGGCAGGCCCAATCCCTATGCCACCCTGTGGCAGGCAATTGGTCCCACCATGCTGCAAGGGCAGAGCAGGGAGCCAGGCACATGAGCAGCTGAGGGGTGCGTGGTGTGAAGGAGGGCATGCGCCTCCCCCTTCCTGAGAGCTGATGTGGAAGGGGAGCCCGGGAAGAGCATGCGCCCTCTTCCCAGGCTCCCTGTTCCCCCATCAGTGGTCAGTCCGGTGGATCAGGGGAGAGGGGAGCCTGGGAAGAGCATAGGCTCCCCTTCCCCCCATTCACCCGCCTGACAGCTGATGGGGGGAGCCCAGAGGAGCTGCACGTGTGGCCCTCTCCCACTCCCTGATGAACAGCTGACTGGGAGAGGAGGGCGTAGATGAGTGCCTGCTAGCACCCATCGCTCACAGGGTTGCCCCAAATGTGGCCACGCAAGCGTGCCCAGCTTACATGGGCTTGCTCCATTCTGGGCAGCCTTACCCCATATGAGGTAAGGCTGCTCCACGATGCATCCTCGGGATTTCTCCGAGGACACGTCGCAGAAAGCAGATATTTGCCCCACCCCAGGTCGAGGCGAACATCTGGTAGCCCCATGACAAAAGAGTCACGGCATCTAGAGGCTCGTTTGCCTAGGGAAGAGCAGGCGTCTTGTGTGGCTGCACCCTATGATCCTTTCCTGGTGAATGGAGAAGCAGCAGCGGATGGAGTGCAGAAAGTGGCTAAGAAAAACATTGTTGAAGTACTTCTCCACACCATCGATACATTTCGTTCTTGCTAAGAGACATTTATTTTTTTAATTTCTATGCTACCCGTGCCACAAGGCAGCTTACAATCCATAAAAATTAAAAACATTAAAATTCATACAATAAAAACACCCTCCCCACAAACTCCCATCCCCTCCCACAACCCACCAAGAAAACCAACCAACCCCATTTATCCCTACCTGCTAAATGCTCTTTCAAATAAAAAGGTTTTGCATCGCCTCCAGAAGATGCTCAGGCTCAAGCAAACCTCCTGGGAAAGGGAGTTGCACAACATGGGGGCAGCAACCAAGAACTGAGTGCGTAGTAATAGATGCACAAAAGCAGCGTGGCTCTAGTAAAAGTAGAAGGAATTCTATAGCTACATGCAGTAACGCCAAGGCAGAGACCAATGAGATCTGTCCCAGGAAGCCTGTTGAGGAAAAGGTCTGCTACTACATCGTAAAAGGATTACGGCGAGGACAATGAACTTTGAGGTTTGAGTACTAGAAAGTCCTATTATTTTATTTTTATTTTTTTAAATACTATTCAATTTTATTGTAAATATGGCTCTATGCTGAAGAAACAGGCACGTATTGCTAATGGCACTTCTAATTAAAACAGTGGTTAACACTAGCTATACTGCAGTATAGCAGGACAGGATTACTGTCCTGATCGGCAATTATAATTCCTATGCTACTAATTGCAAATACTGCCTATTCTAACCCTATATTAATGTTTTATTTCAGAGACTGGATGACTTGGGCAGAAAATGAAAAAAAAAAAAAAATGTAACAGTCACAATTTGTCACAATTGGACTACTTAAGAAATTGGAATACAATTTAGAGTCTAATTAGCTTTACTGTACAGCTTACAACAATCCTCATATTCATACAATATTATGAGTTAGCTTAATCTGAATACTTTACATTACAAGAATTTTAAATCTTGATATGCACATGTGGCAAAAACCTCAGCTGACTGGCTTCCATCTGCAATTTACTGCCACTATTGAGAGGCAGTTCTCTTAACCCACAACTTTGGATACTGTTATCCTCAGTAGAACCTGAATCCTTTACCCCCTTGCTACCTTGTTTCAACTCAGTATGTACCACAGACTCTTGTTTTATGTTAATTACTGTGGTAGCTTAGGCATGGGGTAAATAAGGTTTCATTTATTTACTTCAAGCAGATGAACTGAAGATAACCAATTCTACAATGTTCTAGTTATAACACAAACGATAGAGGTTCATATATCTTCAAGGCAACTTTCTCTCTCTGGTGTTGGCAACAAGTTGATCAATCACAAATATATGGTCAACGGTGGAAACAACACTTTTAAACCCTGCCCGTTCGTTTCCCATAAACTTCATCAGGTCAAGCCAGTTCTGTAACTTACTTAGTAAGTATTTGGCGTACAATTTCCCGATGATACTCGAAAGGCTATTGGGGCGATAATTAGCCAGGTCCCCACGATAACCTTTTTTGGAAATTGGCACAATTATACTGTGGACCCCGGCCTTACGGATCTTCCCTGAATCATTAATAGCCATAAATAAAGAAGCTAAGACCTGACTCCAACAGTCACTGTTACATTTAATAAGTTCTACAGGGATCCTCAATTACCGTAACCTCTTTCTCACTGGCCTCCCCCGCTCTCCCCTTATCTCCATCCGAAATTCTGCTGCCAGGGTCATCCACCTCGCCCGTCACTTCGACCACGTGCAGCCCCTCCTCTCTTCACTGGCTCCCCCTTCCTGAATGAATCCTGCACAAGCTCCTAGTCTTCATCTATAAAGCTCTTCAAAACTTTGCTCCCCCCTACCTCTCTGTTAATTTCCCTCCGTCCTCCAGTCCATGAACTCCGCTCCTCCTCTGTCCCCTCTCTCGCCCTCCCACGCCTCCACTGCTCCCCTAAGCGCCTTCGTCCCTTCTCCTTAGCTGCCCCCCACACCTGGAAC